>JAURVB010001457.1:0-130000 GCA_033002965.1 Piper betle | reverse complement strand
AAAAACCTTGGCAAGTCCCTCTCCCTAGTCCCACCGTCACTTACTCTTCTCTTCATCTTCTTCTCCTCTCCCTTGCCAACCGGCAACGACTCTTCTCCGCATCTTTCCCTCTTGCTCGATTAGGATTGTCAGTCACGGTTGCGCTATAAACTACCTAGGTTTGTATAATTACTTGAATATTATATATTCTTAGTTGGTAGCCTTGGTCAGTTTGAGCCCAGATTCAACCGCCATGTGTCGAGCGCAATCAGAGCTAAAGAATTTACTCAAACCAACACGGGATTGCATCTTAAAAATTTTTGAAAGATAAAATACCTGCCCTCATGTGGAAATGGGTGATATATTGTAATAGCACAAGATAACTCTTTATGCACTTGTAATACCGAGAATGTGAACCAATGACAAATATCGATAGCTAAATGTTGTGGGCCATGTAATTATATAACTTAGTATTTTTATCACTAATATAGAATTATCTCTTCAGGTGTGAGCATAAGTGGATGGGTTAAAGTCGGGACAACTAGAGGACTATCTTAGGAGGCTAATGATTTTTTTCTTATTTTAATTGTTATTATATTTAGGGCATGTTTGAATGACTACTGGGATTTCGGTTCGTTTCACGGGTCTTTGTTTATTTCGAGCATTGATTATCTTACAGTTTATTTCATATCATGACTTAGAAGTTAGAATTTGAACTTTACATAATTTTTTCCTATGGATTAAAGTTTACATTTTAAAAAAATTTACATAATTGATTTGTCTATGATGTTGATAAAAAAATTTAATTTACGAGGCACTTAACTTTATATTGTAACTATTGGGAATAGGCAGGTCGTTCCATTTTTACTCCTTATTTTAGTAAAAACTCATATATATCAATAATATATAACATTAATTTTTAATAATATTATTAATTATTTCTTTAAGAAAGATAATGAGTATCTATTTAATTTATTAAAAAATGTATGTGTTTAGAATATGATAGTTGTATATAGACATTTAAAGTAATTTTTGTTTTATGTTAACAATTAAATAATAATATTAATTTAGTAGTTATTAATAAGTAAATAATTTTAATTTGAGTAAATTCTAATAATGAAATTTATCATTTTTTTTAGATTTTTAATTCTAATAAAATTGTATTCTAAACTTTTTTCTCTCAATAGTTATTTTTTAGAATTTGTAATTTTATTATGATTATACTATAAAGTTTTCCTAATAATAATAATAATAATAATAATAATAATGAGAATCTGAAACTAAGTAAGTATTGATAAGTCAATAGAGCAATTATGGGCCCAAAATCAATCATAATGCAAAAAGGCTAGAACAAGATGAGTGGAAAAGAAAATCTATGTGCTTTATTGTAAAAAATAAAATATAATAATAATAATAATAATGGAGGTTGATATAGGTAAATTTTATCAATATTTTTAAAATTCTTAATTTTGATACAATTATACTCTATAGTTTTCTTAGTAATAATTAAGAAATAATATTAACATAAATCTCAAGTTAAATTATTAATGGTCTTATATCTAGATCGAATCAACTACAATGAAAAAAAATTGAAACATAATGAGAGAAAAAAAATCTCGACAGTTTAACGTAATATTGCTTATTAATTATATAATTTTGGGCATGTCGATCAGTAACTCATAATGTTGTCTATATAACAAAACAAGATGTTACGGTTAAAGGTTTTCTATTGTTTAAAACTTCAAGGCATTTGTAACACTATAAATCCAGCTCATTCGCAAACTGAATCGGAATGTTACACGTGACTTGATTAAGTCAGCTAAGCCAAACTTAACTGAATGGATATTCTCTCAATAACTTAAGATGGAAAATAATTATCGTTATACATGCATGAGGTGCAAGAAATCCTAAAAGAATACTACGTGAATGACATGACAAACAATTTGCACTCAAAGACAATTATGAGAAAATCGATAAATTTTTTAAAACCAAACGGACAGAATTTACCCTAAAAGTACAATAGGGGGCCAACTTGTCAAAAATAACATTATATAAATATATTACCATACCATCCAAATTTTTTATTTCATACCATATTAAAGTAATGTTAACACAATCTTTTTACATCAATTAGGTCTTGACCGGCTAGTTTATCTTATTGTGAATATCATATTCATAAATTTATATTCATAAATTAAATCTTGACCCATTCTCTTGATCTCATCTATCACAATGGTCACAGTTATCACTTTGCTCATCTATCACATTACTATTCCTTGTGCT
This sequence comes from Piper betle, assembly GCA_033002965.1. NCBI lineage: Eukaryota > Viridiplantae > Streptophyta > Magnoliopsida > Piperales > Piperaceae > Piper > Piper betle. The sequence continues at coordinate 127,738 of JAURVB010001457.1, read as the reverse complement.
GAAGTTTCCATCTGGATGTTGGTTTGAAATCTCATCAACGCGTGCTTCTCATGAAGAGCCAGAGTTCGTGTTTTTCACTTTACAAAGCAATATTGCTAGCCTTGGTGAGTCGCCAGTTTTTGAGAATCTTCAATTTTAATGCCTTTTCCGTTTGCAAGCATCAAGATTCTTTAGTATATATATGATAATCTTCAATTTTAAATCTTTAGTCTTAATAATGCTTAGGCTTATGAAAATTATCAGCCTATGCTGAAAAAATGTAATGACTCTCATTCTCATTATCACCTCATCCCAGCTTTGCTATAGGGCGGCGGCATGGGCTTTCATCACCAATTTATGCCTTTCACATTTTGAACTAAGTATGTAAAAAACATGAAAGAAAATGTTAATATTGTAAATATATTTTTTTCCGCAGAAGTCCCCTACAATTTTTGTACAAAGAAATATGACACTTCTCTAAGACAAGAAATTATCTGAAGGATAGGCTAGGCTACTTTTGATTAGTTTTTTTCATTTTTTCATACAAGAGGTCAGAAATAAAGTAAAATAAAATTTTATAATGCTGTGGAATGTTAATTTTAATGAGCATTTGAAATCATCACAGGAGATGTGGTCTTTACCTCATTTGAGGAAAGTTTTTGCTGGAGCATCTCTAAGTTCTGCTAATTTATCAGCTTATGGGCTTTTTACTGGAAAAAGGTATTTGCTTTTTGTGGCTTCTTTGATTGTTCTCACATATATTATTATTTTCTCAGTATTTCAAGCGTTGCATTTGTGTGCATACAGCATTCCCCCTGCTTTAAATACTGGTCTACCTTCTTCAATGCCGTGGATATCAATTAGACTTCAAGATTATTGGAAGCTTTGCCTTTGCCTGATTTCTTCCGATGGATAAGTACAACTGTTTTAATGGACTCCATGACTCCGTGACAAGCTTGCTATTTTGTAAGATAGAATCTTTCCATACTACACAAACAAGTAGGATGCAGTTTGAGATTTGAGATTTCTACTAAATTTTCAGATTGTAGACACAACAGTTCCATGCTGTGTTTTCACTGAATTTTCAGATTGTAGACACAACAGTTCCATGTTGTGTTTAGGCGGATAGCAAATTCGACGAGTTTTGGGTGAATCAAGCAGGAGCAAGAAGTCTAATTTTCTGAACTTATTTTTGCAATATGTCACCTAATTCTCATCAATTGTTTTGTATATTTCTACATAATTCTCCTGTTGCTGACTTCATTTTTAGCTACCATCGTCAAGCACCTAAGTACCTTCAATTATAAAAGAATGTATCAAATGTGGGCACAGAGCTCAGGCATCTCATATGACGAGCTAAAGTATCAATCACGGCAAGGCCTTCATTTCTGCTGTTGCCAGAACAGTCTTCTGCGCTGAACTGGTAGACATCATTTCCTATCTCAATCCAACTGCACCCAGTACCCAGCTTCAAGCACTGGCTTTTCATGAGCTTCCTCACTCTTGCAACCTGATCCCAACTACCTACAGAAGCATATAAGTTTACCAATTGAACATGGGTAGTGGAGCAATCCGGTTCCAGCAAGAGACGGTTCTCAGCAGCAAGGATTCCCATACTCACTTCTCCAAAATGTCTACAAGAAGAAAGTAAAGAGCCCCATATTACTGAATTTGGCCTCATAGGCATGTTTTTTATCAAATTCAAAGCATCGTCTAGCCTCCCACAGCGGCCATATAAATCTACCATGCAAGAGTAGTGATCTAGTTTCGGCTCTACGCCGTGCGCAGCCATCAAATTGAAGTAAAACAGGCCTTGTTCTAGTAGACCAGCATGGCGACAGGAAGAGAGAATTCCCAGGAAGGAAATGGCATCAGGTAGAACTCCATGCCTCTCCATGTCCTTAAACGATTCAACAGCCTTCTCAGCAAGCCCGTGGTGGGCATACCCACCGATCATGGAGTTCCATGAAACCTTGTCCCTCCACGCCATACCATGAAACAAACGGCCTGCTTCTTCAATCAAACCGCACTTGGCATACATGGATACCAATGCATTCGAAACATGAAGGTATGAACAAAATCCCATCTGAACAACCTGACAGTGGATGCTCATCCCCATCCCAAGGAATCCACTACCTGTACACCCACTCAAAAGACTAGAGAAAGTGAACTCATTCGGCCCCATTGCTGCTCCTCTCATCCTAGAATACAATGCAAAACATGCCTCAACCTGGAAGTGCTGCACAAAGCCAGCAATCAAAGCAGTCCACGACACCACATTTTTCAAAGGCATTTGATCAAACACAAGCTGTGCATCCTCCAGCAGCCCACATTTAGCATACACACCAACCAAACAGCTCCCAACCGACACACTCATCCACAAGCACGCCTTCACAACAAAACAATGAATCTGCATTGCAGTACGAGCAGCTCTGCTCACTCCACAACCACCCAAAGCGCCCAACAGAACAAATAGCTGAGGTCTCACCCCCTCTCTAAGCATGTCAATCAAAAGAAACACACACGATTGATGAAAGGAGCTTCCATGGTTGCCGATCTCCGGCAAAGATTCAATCTTTCCGACCTCCGGGACGAATTCCTGCATGAGGCGGAGATGGGCCGCCCGCCGCCGACCTCCACGGCCGGACTTCGGTGCGACCACGCCCAGCAATTTGAGAGCTCTACCCAGGCTCCCACCAAAGCCGGCTAATTCTTCCACCGCGTCCGTCGCATAGAAAGCAAGACGCGATGCTCGGAGAGCCCGAGGGAGGAGAGGAAGCGGCATGGCCATGGGAGAGCTCGTTGGAGGATCCCTCTACCATGGCTATGGAGCTTCAACTGCTCAAAGACATCACCCCCGACCGAACCATGAAACCCCGAATCTTCGTCGACGACACAGATACGGAGAAGGAAGGGATGGTTATCGGCCCGGCCACTCGGGTACGAGCTTTTGTTCGGCTCATTCCCTCCCCCGCTCATTATTTATTTTTAAGTCGAGTTCAAGTGAAAATCGAATTTAAATTAAAATTAATTTTAAATAAATTTTTAAAAATATACATGTAACTTTAATTAATTAATTCAGTTTGTATTTATTTTGATCTAATTTTTTATAAAAAAATATTAATTTGAAAACTAAAAGATGTAAGTTTGTAATGACATTGACAGAAAAATTTATTTCCAGGGTGAGTGGTCAGGCAAAAACACAATAATATAATATAAAAAAATTATATCACGATGAGCTTTCTCTTTTTAACAAAATAAAAATTACAATATTAAATTAAATAGTTAGGGAAGCAATGTGCTATTTCTACTATTCTCTTGACTAACTTTCTTTAAAAAAATTGATTTGGTTTGAAAAAAAAAAAAAGATCCAAAGTAACTGAGATGAAAAATGGGCCCGTTCCACAAGTACCTTACAATCTAGGTGGAAGAGGAATCCTGAACTGGCGAATGAATGTTTGCCACGTGTCGTCTTACTAGTGGTCGATAAACTTCTCATTCCGGTGGCGTTCTCTCCGGTTTGCCGTGGAATCAATTATCTGAATCGTAGCAAAGAGAGAAGGCGAGAGGTAGAGAGACATCATGGGTGTGGGTGTGGGTTGTGGCACAAATGGAGTCTATGTGCCATCTACATCTGCAAATATCAGAGGTTGCTCGCCCCTGTTGATTCGATCCATGGCCACCCAGAAGCCTGCTTCGCCAAGTAAGACTGTTGGCTTCAAGAAGGTAACGCTGCCCTTACCATCCACTTCATTTCTCTTTATCCGTTTCATATAAGGTAATCTTCTCTTTATCCACTTCATTTCTCAGCTGTATTAGTTCTTGTTGTTTCAAGCTTTTATACCTGGGTCTTTGTTGGGCATTTTTGTTGGCTTGAATTGGGGGCTTGACATAGTAATTCAGTGTGGCAGCTTTGGCATTACAGAGATGCTGCTGATTTTCTTATTCATGGTAGTATTAAAGGAGTAATTAGATTTTGGTAATGTTCGGCGACACACTGATGCAGAAAAATGTGAATTCCATGGTGTTGAATGTGAAAAACTGTGGTTGGATCTAAATCTGGATGTAAAACTTGTGTTCCCACCCTGCAAGAAATGACATCCTAAATACAATATCTCAATACTAGTACCATGAGGTAGAGGTGAACATGTTTACTTCTTTGAAGGGAATGCAAAACCATTAACATAACTAGCCAAAAAGGCCTGCTCGATGATACTGTTTTTAAATAATATATATTAAGAATATATAAAATTAATTTTAGAATTATTATGGTACTGTTTTTAAATAAAAATAATAACTATTATTTATATTTGACAAAAAATATTGTTATATACAAATATTGCAAAAATTTAATGACTAAATAGAATTTATTTTTAAAGATGTTAAATTCGATTAGAATTATAGTCTAAGTTTTTTAATAATAAATAACAACATGTAAATAAATATATTAAAACAGTAAAAATTTAAATTAAATATCTATTGTTAATTAATGAAATTTAATTTGATAGTATAATTGTGAAATATTAAAATATATTAACATTTTAAATTCCTAATTTATGTAGAATTATAGACTAATACTTTTCCAGTAATAAATAACAATTATTATAATTTAGAATTAAGTATCAAGCTAATTGTGAATATATTAAAATATATTAACATTTTCAATTCCTAATTTAGGTAGAATTATAACCCAATGCTTCCTTAATAATAAATAATAATAACTATAATTTAGAATTAAGTAAGTATTAAAGTAATTATAAATACATTAAAATATATTAACATTTTAAATTCTAATTTAGACAGAATCATAATCTAATATTTTCCTAATAATAAATAATTATAATTATAATTTTAAATTAAGTAAGTATTAAGGGCTTAAAAAATTCATGTAGGGCTAAAATCAACCACAACGTACTTTAGAAAAGCTGAATGAAACCAATAAGAGCGAAAAAAATCCCCAGGGCTTTTGATCGTATGTTTGTTCAAAACGCACATCTTTTATTTATACATCCACGGCATAACTTCAATCCTGCAATTAAGTTTTAGTCTCACCATTTTTTTCAATCACAAAACCCAAAAAACTTGTTCTTTCTAAATGAGATGCATCAAACAACGCAATGCAGGGTTCAACAGTTTATCCACTCGGCGAGCCAGCTCGACAAGCCACCATAAACAGCAGCCCTCCGGTGAAACTACTGACAAGAGTGGAGCAGCTTAAGCTGCTAACGAAGGCAGAGAAAGCAGGCCTTCTATCAGCAGCAGAGAACTTTGGGCTCTCCCTCTCCTCAGTTGAGAGGCTGGGCCTTCTCTCAAAGGCAGAGGATTTTGGAGTTCTATCTGCAGCAACAGACCCAGGCACTCCTGGGACACTCTTCACCTTGGCAATAGCCCTACTAGTGTTGGGCCCTCTATTTGTCTACATTGTGCCCGAGGATCAACCTTGGGAGATAGTTTTGCAGGTTCCAGTGGCCGTGGTTTGTTCTTTGTTAGGATCGTCTGCTTTTGCTGCCTATAATCTTGTATTAGATTTACAGAAGTTGAAATGAGCTTCTTTCAATGTTATAATTCCTTTACACTTGCAAGCTTTTAATGTATCCTTATACTCATAAAATGCTTAGTTGACAATCAAAAGTGTTAATAAACTGTAAACTTCCAAGCTTGCCATTATTAACCAAGCTTGACCAAAACAGCCTCGCAAAGATGCACATATTATATTTAACATCAACAAACTTTAAGAAGACAGGTTCTCAAAATTGATGAGGCGAAAATTTCTTTTCCCAGTGTCCACTAGCTAGGGTCAACGTCACAGTTGACATAAAAAACAATACCCAAAATTAATTACTGGAGACTAACTAAGAACCTACAAAAATTATCTAGTATAAAAAGAAGAAATTTCACTCCACTAGGTGCTGTATTAGTTCAAGCGGCAACATTCGCCTCCCTGCCTCTGTTCGAGGGCACCCCAGCTCTTCCATTTTGGTGGTACCCATTGCGCAGGAATGAACCTCTGGCACTACCATAATCACCCCCATTCCCATCTTCGCTGCTGCGATTGTAGTAGCGGTTTCCTTGAAATTCATTACCTCGACTTCCATACACATCCCTGACATAAGTCGATCGATTGCCATAATTTGATCTCCCCCTGAAATTGTCATTCTGGTACCCTCCATTGTTACCACCTCTTGCAAAAAGATATCTTCCTCTACCATTACTACTTCCTCCAAGATCTGGAAGTAAGTCAAAAATGCTATATAAGTTCCACCTAATAAACAAACAACTCAGAAAGAAAGGCTGGATTTCACTCTTCACCTCGAGAAGATGATCCCTTTTTCTTCCACAAAGGCTTGCTTGCCCTTGATCAAGACAGGTGAAGCCTGAAAATTGAATCAGTAACAGACAATGAATATATCATACTCAAACATCAACAGATACTAAAGTAAATCAACAAATTTCATTCGTCTACCCTAGTTAATGAAAATGTGAGCAAGCTGACACTCAAATGTCAAACAACCAAGACGTAAGGTGTTACTTTACTGGGACAAACTGGTTACAAGTACAAACCTTAAGCGCCTCTTGCATGGAACTTGATAGTTCAAATGCAACAAAACCAAAGCAAAAACCTTCCTGACCCACAAAAGCATACAATACAAGCAGTTAGGAACATCTCCAAATATGAACTTTAAAAAAACCAATGAAACTATGTGAGCATCACAAACCTTACTCCTGACTTGAACACCATTAGGCTTAATGGAGCCAAATTTCTTAAATTCCTCCTCCAATTGGGAGGCACTTAGAGTGTGTGGTAAGTTACGGATATATATCGAGTGAGACTCGCCTGAAAAAACAAACCTCGTAACATAATTTAACAATATGGAGATCAAACAGAATAAAAATCATAATATAGGCTAGTTAAAAATCCATGTGACTACCCCTCATGAAACATGGAACTATGGAAGGATACAATACCTTCATCATTGGAATCGTTGGTTACCAAGACATCAGTTGTCTTAACAGCCGAAGCATCAGTAGCTTGAGAAACCACATTCTTCGATGATGAAGCAATAGATGCTAGAGCCCGCTTGTTAGCCTCCGGAGAAGTTACCTTCACTGCACTCTTAGTAACACTGGCTGCCACTTTAGTCACAGCCTTATCTTCATTCATAATTTTTACCTGCAGAAAATAGAAAATTTGATAAAGAAATTAACACAAAAAAACGATGAAATCATTCAAATCCTAGGTGATAATAAAAATAAAATAAAAAATTGGCAAAGACAGTTCCTAGAAGTCATCAAGGAAACATCAGAATAGTGATATCCAAGCAACCATTACCACACAAACATAACCATCATCATCTGTTACCAACATATAAATAAATGTCTCCAAATTGGTAAGAGACAATACAAACACATGAAATCAATAGATTACAATCAGTTGACTTACAATAGATGCATATGACTTCTTCGGAACATCTTCCCGCACAGCTGTATCCACCACAACAGAAGTAACCTCTGTCTGGCTAGTAGGACCTTGAGCAGCTGATTCCTCTTGTGGAGCATGATTCTCCGCTGACTGCAGTCCAACTAAATCTCCATTATGTTTAACATCTTCAGAAACAGATCCAGAACGTACAGGAACTTGACTTGTCAATGAAAGAGTAGCATCTGATGGACAAAACAAAAAATTGAACCAAAATTCCAAAAAAGCACATAAAAATCTACGCAAACAGAAATAAAACAAAAAAAAACCTTCATTAGGGGATGCATTGATTACAGGGCCATCCAAGCTTAAATCATCAGCTGAGGCTGACACTGTCTCTTTTGGCTCACCAGCATCAATGTATCTGAATATATCATTAAGTACAAAATACCCAGTTTCTTGTGGTGCTAGGAAGAAAGTTTGAACAAAATTCAGTTTCACACCATCGAGACCGGTAACACATCCAGTGATAAGAACAATAACACCCCCATCATGGGACTCCTGGGCATCTGCCGTCTTTATCTCAACTTTCATGTCATCATAGTTCAAGGACATAATCTTGTCATTAATACCCTGCATAGAAACACGTCGCACACGAATTAATGCCAGCTCCTTTCGAAAACAACAAAAGACACAAAAATCATTCAGTAAAAGAAGTTTACACGCATGCTGGTCACCGATGTCATGACACCATTTGGCTCAGGACGGCCAAGTGTACTCGAGTCTTGGTAAAACTTGAAAACGACATTCGGACTGGTGTGAAGGATGTTATAATACTGATCAACAAATGCATTGCATACCTATAAGCCAAGGACTAGAAGTAAGTTCGCTGAACTGAAAATACTACATCGGATGAGGTTAAGTATCATGTCTACCACCAAAAAGTTAATTACCGTTTGCACAGGGGTAGGAGCTGCCATATTTATGAAGGAAACTAATTTGTCTACAGCCCACAAAGATGCCTTTACCTTGATAATTAAGAGATAAAAAAATTTGTCCAATGTGAGAACAGCCAAAACGAATAAAAAAATCAAAAGGCAAAATGCAAGCAAATAACTGCGATACAAGAAGACCAATAACGAAAGACACTGTACCATAAAACTCAATCTGTTACTAGTCACAAAAAAAGGTCTACCAATCAAAATAAAGACAGTTGCAACACCAGAACTACCACAAGGAATCCATTCGCAACAACATAAAAAACAAACCCGAGAAAGTAATATTAATAATAATCGTAACGTCAAAACATTACCGCTACCCCACACCTAGGTACACAGATGAAGCACTCACCTTCCCATCAAAATAACACATATCAAAACCTCCTAAACATGAAAGCTAAAAAGAAAGGAACAAACCCACATCCCAAAACCCCGCCTAAACCTAAAACCCCCGCAACACGGGCACACCAAAAGACCACCATTTCATGCCACAAAAACGAAGACCCAACAACGATCACCACAAAAACCTCCACCCAACAACAACGACGACGACGACGACAACGTAGCCGCATCAACCGAAACAAAGCTTAAACAACAAACACCCCAATAACCCATTACAGCAGCGCCCCGGCCTCAAACTTAAACACAACAACAGCCAGAAACCATCCCAACCCCCTCCCCACAAAAAACCCCCAACCAACTACAAGAACTACAACAACAACACTGCCGCATCAACACACAGTCCCATCCTCCCCCAAAACACTCCCAACAATGACAAACAAACCACTCACAACATCCCAAAGCCCGCCAAAAACCTCCACCAAACACCAACAAAGAACGCAACTTTATGCATCCCCCGCCCCCCCAAAAGAAATGGACAACGATTCTAAACCCAACCAAGCAACGAATCAAAGACGACGAATCGTTACCTTCTTCTTCTCCACTTCGCAGAGACGACAGAGAGTAAAGGCGCCGAGACTGCGTAGGAGGAGAGGTCTCGGTTCAGGTGTATAAATAGACAACGAGGATTGTGGGGGCGCGATCTGGTCCGTTGGTTTGCGGGGCCCAGGATTTTGGGATCACTGTCAATCAATGCGTAAGAAAAAGTTTTTAAGGTCAGTACTTCGAAGGGCACCTCAGTGGACCCACTTTCCCAGCTTTAATTTATTTAAAACATTTTACTATTTTATTCTAAAATCAAATTCTTAAATTACTAACATTAAATTGATTAACATAATTAAAAATAAATATATTAAAATCGTTAATATTATTAAATTTATTAATTTAAGTAGACTTATCCTGTTCAAAGTCATTCCATTTGAAATCTTTCATTTCATAAAAGTGTCGTCCTTACAAATTCTCTATGCGGGGTTTTTCTAAAACAGTATTTTGTAAAACATAATAATTTTAATTTATATTGATAATTTGATGTTTTATTTATTTATTTTTATTACTTAAAACAGGATTAAAATAATTTAACTCGAATTAAATATTTTAACTTAAATTAAGATTCTAACTTGCTTTTTACAAATTATTTATAAACACATGATAAGATAATTACAAATTTTACCCTTTTCTGGTTCTATGATAAAAATATAGTTTATTAAATCTACATAAATAATATACACAACGATTATTTAATATATAATATTATTAATATTACTATTATAATAATTGATTTAGAATTAACAATATACATATTTTTTTCATTTTATTTTTTTAAAAGAAAAAGGAACAAACCCACATCCCAAAACCCAGCCTAAACCTTAAACCCCAGCAGCACGGGCACACCAAAAGACCACCACTTCATGCCACAAAAACGAAGACCCAACAACGATCACAGCAAAAACCATTAAAAAGAAAGGATTCAAATCTCATCTAAAACCTCCATCAAACAACAACGACGACGACAACATAGCCACCCCAATAACCCATTACAGCAGCGCCCCAGCCTCAACTAAGACACAGCAACAACAACAAACCCTCCCAACCCCCCCCCCACACACAAAAACCCCCAACCGACTACAAGAACTACAACAACAACACTGCCGCATCAACACACCGTCCCATCCTCCCCTAAAACACTCCCAACAATGGCAAACAAGCCACCCACAACATCCCAAAGCCCGCCAAAAGCCTCCACCCAACACCAACAAAAAACGCAACTGTAGCCATCCCCCCCGCCCCCGAAAAGAAAAGGACAAAGATTCTAAACCCAACCATGAAACGAATCGAAGAAGATGAATCGTTACCTTCTTTCTTCTCCACCTCGCAGAGACGATAGAGAGTAAAGAAGCCGAGAGTGCGTAGGAGAGGCCTCGGTGCGGGTGTATAAATAGACAACGAAGTTCGTGGGGAGTGATCTGGTCCGTTGGTTTGCACCGCCTTTCTTGTGATCGACGGTCAGAGTTAGGATCACAGGGCTTCTGTTGTCTTAACCAATCAATGCGTGTGAGAAAAACTTTTTTAAGTTCCGTACTTGCAGGCACCTCTGTGGGCCCACTTTTCTGGCTTTAATTTATTTAATGCATTTTATTGTCCTATTCTAATTTAAGTAAAATTATCCTCTGACTTTTATTTAGTAACCAGTTCCAATCATGCTCGAGGCTTATGCTTTGTGAACATTTTTTCAAGAATAATAATTTTAATATTTATTGACAATTTGATGTTTATTTTTTACTTTTAAATTTTTATTTATTTTTCCTTACTTAAAGAGGATTGGATGTAATTTGACTTGAATTGGATATTTTAATATGGTTTAATTAAGATTATAACTTATTTTTAATAATTATTTATAAACACATGATTAGATAACTAATTTTTTTTACTATTTTGTATGTGTCTATGATAAAATACAATTTACTAAATTTATATAAATAATATACACAACAATTACTTTAATATATAATAATATTAATATTATTATGATAATAATTGATTTATAATTAACAATATACATATTTTTAAATTTATTTTTTTTAATATGCACTATAGTTGATAAATATATTCTTGATGAGAAGGATTGAAAATTGTATAACATTTAATATTATATTTTTGTTTTCATTGGATTATTTTAATTTTAATTATAATTCTTCTTATTTATCTATGGTTATTTGAAGAAAGATTAAATATATATTGACTTGAATTAAATACTTTAATTTAATTTAATATTTTTACTTATTTTTAAATATTTTTTTAATATACATTATAACTAATTAATATAATAGTTAAAATAGGCACACACGAGGCAATTGGGTGACTCCTCGTTGTGGGTGCGTGATCTGGACCGTTGGTATTGCGGGTCCCATGGTTTTAGACAAGGTTTTATGAGATCTGACGGTTATATGCGGGAATTAAAGAATTGTAACGGAAGTAAGCGGTCTTGACTAGTCAATGTGTTATGCTTCTGTTCTGATGTGAAATAAGTATTTTTAGGCCGTACTATTTAAGGTGTGAAGTGTTACATGCACGCGTGGGATAATGATACGCTTGGGCACCAGCTTTGAATGTGTGTTGTTAAAAAAATAAATAGCGACGGTTTAGTGACAATCAATCCGGTAGCAGAATTGATTTAGACAGCAGCGACTGCGAGCGTCGACCGACATTAAAAGTTATAAATGTGTGGTCGCTGCATGGTTGGTAAAATCGGTAAACAATGTTACAACCGTATATACGTTCGCAGCCCGGTCGCAAAATTAAGCAGTTTTAACTACGGTTACACGATCTGCAGATTTCAAGCGGAATCGGTCAATTTAAATCAAATCGGTCCGATAGCATGCCGATCGGATTTTGGGGCCGAATCTGTCGGCCCTAAATTGGCAACCAATTTGGTCAATTTACCCCGATTTCGACTGAGTTAAATCCGATCCGAAATCGGGAAAATTCAATTTTTTAGGTAAATAACTAAAATATCTTAGGTTTGATAGTTATTAAATTATTTAAGCATGGGTAAAATTAGAATTTTGATTTTAAAAACCTAAAACTTACCCCTTCACTCCACTGTCGCATTTCCGCCCTCTGTCGCCGCATTTCGCCCTCTGTTGTGCTTCATCGACTCTGACCTCAGCTCCGACTGGGCTCCGACTGGGCTCCGACCTCGACTCCGACCTCAGTTCCAACCAGCCGATATTGCTGTGGAAACGAGACTCGTTTCCGGCCTCCACCACCACGTTTCGCCCTCCACTGCCATACTTCCTCGACTTCGACCTCAACTCCAACCAGGCTCCGACCTCGACTCCGACCTCAGCTCCAACCAGCCGATATTGCTGTGGAAACGAGACTCGTTTCAGGCCTCCGCCACCGCGTTCCGCCCTCCGCCGCCGCACTTCCACCCTCCGCCGTGCTTCCTCGACTCCGACCTCAGCTCTGACCGGCCGACATCGCTGTAGAAACGAGACTCGCTTTCACCCTCCACCGCCGCTCTTCCGCCTTCCGCCATGCTTCCTCGACTCCGACCTCAGCTCCGACTGGGCTTCGAAGCCGACATCACTGTGGAAACGAGACTCGCCGCCAACCGAGCCTCCGTTCTCAGTTCCAATCGATTCGTATAAAGTTGGATTTTTTGTTGAAATTGAATGTGCAAATTGTTGGCTTTGCTTCACAAAGTTTGAACGAATTCACCTCAGCTCCGACGAGATGTGTAAATTGTTGGCGATGCTTCACAATTTTTTTTCATTGCTGATTTGGGATTCATGATCAAATTCATATGTCAAATTTGATGTTATATGCTGTGCAAATTCGTATGTCAAAATTTTCGTAAATTGCTATGTGGTGTGCAAATTTATATGTTAAATTTTTATGTACAAAAAATTGTGTTGTGCTGTGCAAATATGGCTTGAGTTGTGTAAATTTGCAGAACACAATTTTGGTCATGTGTCCAAATTGCTTGAGCTGTGCGAATTTTTTTATTTTGTTCATGCGTCCAAATTGCTGAGCTGTGCAAATTGTCACAGGAAAGATTGATTATGTGTTGTGTTGTGCAAATTATATGCTGTGTAAATTATTGTGTTGTGCAAATTATTGGTGTTGTGCAAATTGTTAGTGCGTGCAAATTTGCCTGCTTTTCCAAACGAGATTGTGCAAATTGTTGGTATATCAAATGTTATACTTATGATATAGGTATGGTGATGATGAATTGTAATGCTCTTTTATACTTGTATTAAATTATAAATTTGTGTATTTATGTTGAAAAATTATATAATTATATATTTCAGGTATTTATGTTATAAGTTGTCAAATTTTTGTATATGACCAATTTGGACCGATTCAGGCCGATTCAACTGAATCGATTCCTGTCTGATTTAGACTGATTCCGATTCCGACTTCATCAAAAACCAATTCTGAATCCGATTCCGATTTATGCAACCATGGTTTCAACCTAGTCGCTCGTCGGTTCCAAAGTAGCGACAAAAAATGCCCGTTGCTAAATTGTGATCGCTGATGGCTATATTCTACTGGTGTCATACCTGAGTGTTTGCTGAAAGAGGTAAAACTCGGGGAAATCAAGTGGGGGTTTGAAGAGTTAGAATCTAAGTGATCCGGAGATGGAAAGGAAGAAGAAGGTGGTGCGCTACAAGGTTGACGTTATGTAGGGGAAGATTGAAGGCTATCCAAGGGATCAAACAAAGGAAATTGACTTCCAAACATTGAGTATATGGGGATATAAGTGTAGTGATGTACATTAATTAAGTGGAAGAGCTATGTATATATTGATTTTGAAAATAGAAGAGTTATGAATTTGCATGAAAATAGAATAACAAGTTTACCATAAGTAAAATTATATTTAATATATTTTTAGAAAAAAATAATATTAAGATAATTAATTTTTTTACAAAGATTACATCCACAAGAGTACAAAATAATTGTGATTATTTTATATGACACCATGTGGCTTTGAATATGTAAAAAATATTCTCTCTTTGTATCATATCAATGATAAGAAAGGGGGAGGGGGGATTTGTTCATGAATGGGTGGGTTACATAAGACAATTATAATTAATTTGAGTATAAAACACATTATAAAAGTATTAATTTTTAAAAAATAATATGTTGTAAGGTCTTAGAGCTATATTGGCTGGAAGACCCAATAAATAGTTAAGAATCCTACGTAATTATATTCACTTTTTTTGAAATAATAAAAGTGTCACAAAATATTTAATTTGTGGGTAATTTACTTAAAATTGATCGGGTTTTACTGACGGATATGGTTACAAGGTCTTGAAGCAAATTTTTACTCATAATTTTTTTATAATACATATTAAAAGAATAGATTTTGTCCTCTTAAGGAAATAATGATGAATACTCTACTCACCGTGAGTATTTCTTTATCTCTCCGTGAATCTTATAATTGTGACAATATGGGCAAAATTTTCTCAATTCTAATAGACTAGGTGTATTGTGTCGATTCCTAAAACCAATTAGTCTAAAAGCACCACAAAGAACAATAAAAGTCCACAAACTGCATAATTGCTTATGATTAGTTTTTTAGAAAATTTACAAGTGAATAATTTCAACAAAATTTAACTTCCTAGTCAAAATAACAAGTTTTATCAAACCCCATTTTTTTCATACATATATATTGAGCCATATTTCATTTCAAGACTTAACCAACATAACCCTGCTCATATTTAATTCGACCCTTTTTAAGGCATATACATTTTTTGTTCGTATACAAAAATCCTACTTTATTTTAAGATCCATGCATAATATAATGAAAAATGGATATAAACTTTGGAGTATTATTTAGAATCGATAATGGGTGTAAAAAAGTATCTAAAAGGAGAGAGCTCTCACTTCCTAGTTCTATTAAAAATCCTTCGGATGGGAATCCAACTCAACAATCCTTCTGATGGGAATCCAACTCAACACCTAAATAGGAATCCAACTCAACACCTTTTGAAAAGAGTAGCTTTTTGGAGAACACCCTAGGATGAAAGTTATATCTAGGCAAAGAAAGGCTCGTTCATATCTATGACCATTATGAGTTGCTTTTTAGAGAATAAAGTACGATAAAAGTTATATTTGGAGAAGGAAAAACTCATTCACATCCGTATCCATCGTCTTATCTTTACAATTTATGCCATTCTTTTTAGTTTTATAAGTACATTAGTCATTAATATTACATG
This sequence comes from Piper betle, assembly GCA_033002965.1. Taxonomy (NCBI): domain Eukaryota; kingdom Viridiplantae; phylum Streptophyta; class Magnoliopsida; order Piperales; family Piperaceae; genus Piper; species Piper betle. Next base: position 112,220 of record JAURVB010001457.1, on the reverse strand, counting down.
ATCATGAATAGGATTTGACCAATTAAATTTTTTTACTTGTCAGCTCAACGAGGGCTCTTACAATCGACTTATCACTTACACCGGATTGTGTATTTTCATGGAGTGAGTTTATGAATTTTAATAAAAAATTGTGATAACAAGACATTTTACACTAACTAACAATATGAGCAAATACATTGTTTACATATGCCTACAATGAAACCAATCTTCAATTTGACGTTGTTGGTTCTGTTTTTGCTCAGCAATCATAGACGTTGCAAACCCAAGCCAAATCTCTACGTTTAAACTGCATGCGAGGGGCGTTCTCGTTGTGTTTCTCGAAACATTCCTCCCTGCATATATTTTCCTCCCGTGTATCACGTAAACTTCTCCGTAACTTAACCGAACATATTTGAGCTGGCTGTGCCTTCACCATTTTCGCCTCCTCTTCAAAAATACATGAAATGAACATATAAGCTACTTCAATATTGGCAATCAATAAATAATACCATTTAGTCAATAATAATATTAATTAATGTACTACCCAATTAATACATAAAAATGAAGTTAATCAAAATATGATATTTTAAGGGAGCCCTAATTGCTAGAGGATGAAAGCAGCAAGAAGGCCAGTAAACACTGAGGGAAAAATGAGTTCTTTCCTTCTTGTTTGGTTGGCATTTTGCTATATTGTCGGTGGGGTGTAATATGTTCTGATTTCGAGGGCTTTGCTTTCATAGACAAGTAACCTTAATTAGTAAGTGTGCACAAATCAAAATGAAAATAAAAAAACACAATCAAAGTAATCAAGAATGCTACAAAGAAGTTAGAAGAAAAATATAACAATTGGCAATTCAAGAAGTGGAAAAGAATAACGCGATCAAAAGTAAGAAAACAGACTTTCAAAGAACTTACCGGTGCAGCGCTTTTTAAGGCATGAATATGTCCGCCCGACAGCAAAAGGATGTGACACATTTGTTAACCAGAAAGAAGTTATCCCTAGAAAAAAAATGATATGAAATATCTGCATGCCTCAATCAATTGCCATAATTTAGCCTCGGAAGAAGTAAGAAAAAATTGATGATGACATATTACACAAGGATAAACACAACTCAAACTATACGTAAGAAAACCCAGAATCTGGGTGAGCATAATTACACTTCTAAAAATACCTTCGACCCTTGAAATCAGTTAATCAGGAGACTGTTGTATACGTTAACATGTTGGAGGTTGCAGCTGCTTCAATCGTTGTACCACTTGCTTCATTGTGGGTCTGATTGAGAGAGAGTCGACTGTACACATTACAGCCAAGTGAAGAATCTCCACCAAATCATCATGCGGACCAATGTCCCACAAACCTGCAGCAAAAACCTCTCGGGCTCGCCCTTGTCGAAGAAGCATGCACGCCCACGCAACAATGTTAAAACCATTACCATACGAAGAGAAAGAAGGATCAAGAGCTTTCTTATCTGAAATCAATTCCAGCAAAACCACACCATAACTGTACACATCAGCTTTATCGGACACCCGACAGGTCATGGCATACTCTGGGGCTACATAACCAAAAGTCCCAGCAACTCCTGTTGTTGCATGAGTTTCAGAAGTACCCAAAAGTCTGGCTAATCCAAAGTCTGATAGGTGAGCATTATATTCATTGTCCAACAATATGTTGCTGGGTTTCACATCACGATGGAGAACTCGAGGAACACACTGGTCATGTAGGTATGCAAGTGCACGGGCTACATCATGTGCAATTTTATGAAGCATCCACCAATCAACAGGCCGCTTGGACCTTTCCTGAATGAAATTTTCAAGATTGCCTCCAGGAAGATAATTATAAATGAGGAACATTTCTGTTTCACTAGCATGAAAACCGATCAACTTTACCAGATTTGGGTGGCGCATCCTGCCAAGAGTCTTTATTTCGGCCTGGAACTGTTGAACACCCTGGAACCGCCCAACAGAAAGCCTCTTAACTGCCACTAACACTCCAGCAGCCACTTCAGCTTTATAAGTGGCTCCAAAGCCTCCACTTCCAATGCAGTTGCTCGCATTGAAATTCCCTGTAGCCCTCATGACGATATCAAATGTCAAAGGAACCCCAATGTCAATGAACACAGTAACTTCTCTAGGCCCTGTTCCAGGAACAACATGTTTTGGGATGCACTTCCTTGTATAGAGAAATAGAAAAATCAAAGCAAGAAGGACAGACACAATCGCTGCAACAGATGTTATCGTTGCAATCTCAATAGAGTTGAAACCACTGTTTGATTTCTTCCCTGATGCACTATCAGAAGAAGATTCACCACTTTGTAGGAAACCCCACCCTGTCCACGTACATCCGATGGTGGAACAGTGAGAGAATGAATAGGGCAGGAATTGAGAGAGGGATTTCCAACAACACTGTTGCAGATTGTTGAATTGGCATTCGTTGGTATCGGCCCAGACAAATTATTGAAAGACATGTTGAAGTGAGATAATGAAGTCACATTCCCAAAACCAGAGGGTATCTGACCAGACAATCTATTATGGTCGAGGAGAAGAACAGAGAGATTTCTAATATTGGCCAAAGAACCAGGAATTTTGCCTGATAAGGAATTCGTAGAGAGATCCAGTACCTCTAGAGCTGGCAGCTGGCTCAATCCAGATGGAATAACTCCCGTTAGATTGTTACCAGCCAGAGAAAGGTGTTTCAAATGCTTCAATTTAGCTAAGCTTTCTGGAATTTGACCAATCAGCATATTGATACTCATGTTGAGAACAGCAAGATTTTCTAGGTCCCCAAAATTCTGAGGTATAACTCCAGAGATTTCATTCCTCGATACATCAAGTAGCTTAAGAGACCTACACTTCATGCCAATATCAACAGGAATTTGCCCCGAAATTTTGTTACTGCTAAAATTGGCGATCAATCCATTCAGGTAACGGCAGATGTCAAAGAGATTCCCTGGTAAGGACCCGACTAGCAGGTTCCTATCCACCAGAAATGCATAAACCACCCTTTTCGCTAGCCTTTCTGAAGCAACAGGCAATGGTGGCAGGGGATCTGTAAAATTATTACCTCCAAAGTTGTGAAAAATTGGAACCGTGCCAGCCAAACCAAAAGATGGCAGAGAAAGTGCAACACTGGACCGATACGTGAAGAAGGAAGAATAGACCAGAGACAAATCTTCAGGATCATCATTTGACAGGTCTTCAAGCGGCGGCACAGTTGGACATACTACATGTACAAACCTGGGTATCTTGCCGGATAGACGATTTCCACTAGCGTCAAAGAAAGTCATACAAGGAACGGGGAGGTTCATGTCCAGCTCACCAGTTAACTTGTTTGAGCTCAAATCCAAAAACCTCAAATTCTTGCAACGCCCAAAAGTTCCGGCTAGCTCCCCAGAGAAGTAATTCTGACCCAAATTAACCATCTCCAAGCTGCCACAAACGCCCCAATCATAGGGAAGCTGTCCCTCGAGAGAGGCCCTTGGAACCCACAAAATCTTCAATTTGGGAAGGGCAGTAATGTTGGAAGGAATCCCACCTTTAAAACAATTGTAATCATCATTGGCCAGACTGGGTGAAACATCGGAATAAGCTCCGGTAACAGGCAACGGATTGAGCAGATTCGAGAGAACCAAAACAGACAGTTCAGCACAGTTGCCCAGCTCGGACGGGATACTCCCACTAAGAGTGTTCCTCGAGACATCCAAAACTTGGAGATTCAGCAGCCGGCCGAGCGCCGAAGGAATGGCATTTTCCAACATGTTTGAGAAAAGCCGCAAACTACGCAGCCCAACACAATTCCCCAAGCTACCAGGGATTGCCTCAACCAACAAGTTCCCAGACAGATCAAGATGCTCAAGAGTCCGAGTGCAATTCACACCAAGCTCATCCGGAATCACCCCATCAAGCTTGTTCAGAGACAAATACAGCCCTCGCAGGCGAGGGAAGCCACCCATGAACAAGGGAATAGTCCCATTTAACTGATTCCCAGACAAATTCAACACTTCCAAGCTGGCACAGCTCAACAACGACGAGGGTATCTTCCCAACCAGCTTATTAAACCCCAAATCCAACACACGGAGCTTCCTCAACCCACGAATTTCGGAGGGCAAAGCCCCGGACAGCAGATTCCCAGCAAGATCGAGAATTTCCAGCTCGGGCAGATCCCAAACACCCACCGGAACCTCCCCTCAATCCCATTGAACGGCAGCGACAGCACCCTCAGCTCCCGCAGCTTCGCCACCAAAGGCGACAACTTTCCGCCCAAAACCCCCACCCCGCCGCCGCCGCAGCCCCTCCCCGCCCCGGCCCCAGCGAAAAACCCCACCCCGCCGTACCCCCGCAGTCCAGCCCTGCGAAACCGCCGGTCACGTTCACCTCCACCACCCTCGACCCAGCATCGCACCCCACCCCCTCCCAATCGCAGTGGTGCCGCCCCGCCGCGCCCCACCCGGGAAGCACCCCGGCCCCGTCCGCGAACCCGCCCCTAATCCCCAACAGCACCCCCGCTCTCCACCCCCGAATCAACCCCAGCCCCAGCCCCAGCCCCAACCCAAGCAAACAGCATCAACAGAAGCAGCAGGGAGCGACAGAGGGATCGCTTACCCGATCGGCGGCGGCGGAGGAGGCGGAGCTCCGGCATTGTGGACCGCCGACCGAGAAGCGACAGCGAGAAATGCAGCGGAGAAGTCGGGGGCTAGTGGCGGGAATGTTGTCAAGAGGAGGATGGGGTTGGGAGGAGAGTGGCCGTCGGCCATATCTTTGAGGGTTTTTCCTTTTCGGGGAAGAAGAAGAAGAAAGAAAGGAGGTGTCTTTGAGGAAAGGGGTGGACCTGCTGGTCGTCTTCTTCTCCTTCTTCTTCGCTTTCTTTCTACCGTTCTGCCACTTGCTATGGTCTCTCCCTCTGCTCTGCAACTTCCCTTTTCTTAATTTTATTTGTTTTTTTCAATATATTTTTTAATTTGTTTTTGTGAAATTGTTATTAAGGGAGATTTTTGGATTTTTTTTCTTTGTTACGTTAAGGGTATAATAATTTATATATTTTAATATAATTATTTATATAAAATATTAAAAATAATTAATATAATTTGACTCACCAACCATACGGATCTTAGATAATTACTTTTAAATATATTTTTTTATCTTTTAATAAATTTAAAGTAAAATTTCAATAAATTTTAAATTCGAGTAAATTTACTTGAATCAACCAATTATGTTAATTGAAACTATTCTATATTTTACTATTTAATTAGAATAAGACTTCTGCTTGAATTAAAAAATAGTTAATATGAAACTTCTGCCTAAAATAAAATAAAATATTGATTATTCTAAATGGTAATAAAATATATTAACATAAAATTGTGTGAAAATATTAGCTTAAAATTGTGATTGGATACGAATTTGTTTTGTGAGACCTTGCAATCAACAAAGCCACTGTCATGACATACAATTATTTATCAAACATAAATAATAAAAATTGATTTTATATTGTATAAAAAAGATGACCTATAAATATTTTTCAAGAACAAAATTTCATATGGAATTAAAAAAAGTAGATAATTTGCTGATCTTAATTATATGTTTTTTTTGGTGTGTATTCGTTATTTTTATTTGACTAAAAAAAGGGTATAAAAATTTTGTCTTTTTCCCTTTAAATCTCGGAAATTAGGTGGCGGAGGGCGGTGAACTTAACGCTTGTCTTTGTCTCCAATGGAGTGGGCCCACTAGGAAAAGAATTGGGTCCCACAAAGGAAGAGTCAAACGCACAATTGCCCGCTATGGCATGAATCGGAATCGAAATCGAAATCGAGTTGAATCAGTTCAATTAAATTGATCCAAATTAATTTAATCAATCATATATAATAATTTGACAATTTATAATATAAATACATTAAAATTAAGTATTAATGTTATTTTGATATTATTCTGTATATTATAATTTATGATATTTTAAAATATTTTTAAGATTTTTTTAAATTATTTAGAATTAATTAATATTTTTTACTCGAATTAGACTCGAGTCAACTTTTAATTACGACAATGCCACTCTTTACCCCCATCGCCGCCGCGAGCCCGGTCAGCGACGAGTCTTGTGACGGCGATGTCGAAGGATGTCGACAACCCGATCGGACGAACTGTCGACGGCCCGAAGCCGGTGGCGATTCGTGCGTCATAGCCCAATTCGGTCCGACCACACGTCGGTAGCGACGTTGCGAGGTCAGCAACCCAGTCGGCGACTAGCCCAGAGTCGGGGACACACGGCGGAGGGAAAAATAGGCGGCAGTGGGCGGACGAGCAACGGCAACATAAGGGGAGCGGGTTTGATTTTAAGTTTTTAAAATCTAAATTACCATTTTACCCATGCTTAAATAATTTAATAAAAATCATACCTAAGGTATTTTAATAATTTCCTAAAAAAACCGATTCCGATTCCGAGTTAAATCAATCGGAATTGGCCAAAATTGCCGATTCACAGCCCGATTCGGGGCCAACTTCGAAATTGGATCGGCACAACGCCGATCCGATTTAAATCGGCCGATTCCGTACGAAATCGACCAATTCGTGCATCCGAGCTCCTGCCTTTCAAACCTAACAGTTCTTTTCCATTCCAAAAATATCAAATACATAATAAAAATAAATCTTCTTTTTCTTCGAAAAGGAAAAAATGACACATTTTTATTCCAACTATCAAAAAAATCACATTAATTAATACTCACATTTGTCATGAACAAAAGAAAGTAATGAATGGACATAAGTAATAAAATTTGGTACCGTTGAATGATAATGATGCAAACCAAACAAAAACAGGCAGTACAAAATAATGAATTGCGTTGAAAGAAAATGGTGCAATAAATTAATATATAAAGCCCCGTCTAAATAATACTTATAATTACATAGCCTCTATTTCACACCTTTAATATCAGTAAAACATTTATGATCACTTAAAAGTGATTAAAGGAAAATTTTCATTTGGGTTATAGAAAAAGAATTATTTAAGAAAAAAACTAAATATAGAGATGATCTATCTCATTCATGTGACACATTAGCTAGCAGCTTTTCAACAACCCACATATTTAAGGTGTTAAGTTAGCAATCAACATGTTGAACAACCCCTTGTTGCTCATTGGGGATATTGGCATTGATAGGTGGAAACAACTACCCCAAACCTGGTCCAGTCAAGCACAAAAACTTGAATGGGATATTGCTTAAAGGAGGAGATATAGTACTGTTAAATACCATTTAGCCCTTAACCAGGATAAAGGCAAGGGTCCCCTGGAAAACCACTAGCTAGATAGAGTGTACCTAATCTTGGACCAATTGAAGAACCTAACCATCACATAAGTTTTACACAAGGGATTTATACAAGAACCTTGAAAAGATATAAATAGGTAAAACATGCAAAAAATCCTCAAAGATTTAAGTACACCCATAAACATTTTCTTCCTAATTGCGCCCCTCATAGTGTCAACCAAAGAATGAAAGAGATATATTACAAGGACTCAAAACCCACAAAAACACCATGATTTACCTATGTCAATTGGCTTGATAAATCCCTACCCCCGATTAGACCTAGACGGAAACATCTCTTCCATGAGATACTTGGATTCAGCTGGCCAATCAACGGAAGTCTCAGCTCTCACTGTTATCCTCTGCCTTTTCTCACCGTTGTACTCATTGTAGCTAACACCAACTCTGAAAAGGTGCGGTACCCATGTAGCTTCTTTCAACTTAGTTTCAAAAGATTTTTGATCCGCTTCCTGATTGAATATATCACATGGGTCAGTCACAAAGATGAGTTTTATACCAAGTAGAGTTGAAAGATAAAAAAGATCGATTATTTTACCTCAGTTTTCATTCTTTGAAGCTCATCTGCAGTGCACCCTATGATCTTCTCCGCTTGTTCATTGAACAGGGAGACCCATGCTTCACCGGTTGGATCAGAAATCTTGATGACCATTATGTACCTGACATAGAAGCTTTTAGTTTTTTCTTCTATCATCGAAAAATGGTCAAGGTCAAAAGATGAATAAATACAAAGCACCTTAAACTGCTCTCAGCATCATTCTTTTGGCAACCTTCACACCAGTAACCAGAACCAAGAGCTTCGTAACCTTCTTATTGCATGTCTTGCATGCTCTGTACCACATTGTTTGCTCGGGCTTAATGAAGCTAACATAAGCCTTGACACTGAAAAAGACCGGCTATCATTGAAAACAAAAAATTTCAGTAAGTGGTGTTAATATAAAACAAGCCTAATTGAGTAAGAGTGATCTCTTCCCTAATACCTTGTCCTGACCAACTGCTGGGTCACTAGTAATCTGTGATAGGAAGACTCGATCGGAATAGAATGATCTTGCTCCAGTCTTGGTCAGAGAAGAGGTCATGCCAGAACCAATCGAAGCCATTGAGGTACTTTTCCCTTCAGATTCATACCAATCGCGCATCTTCATTGCTTCAGGCAGATCAGGATTTATCAGCATGCTACTTCTGCTCAATGTTGAAAGTGATATGCCTACACAAGTAGTATATCGACTAATTAACATGGCATATACATCCAAGCATCAACAAGGACATTCATCAACTTCCAAATAACTACCTTGGAAATCCCCAACTTTCAAAGACTTGATAGCTACAATGGGCGAAGAATCAACCATGTCTAGCAACTTTTGACCTTCATTTGTTGCTAGACCATTCCACAGAGACACAGTTACAGTCTTCTTTCTGTCCAAAATCAAGGACAAAGCTATTAAGCAAAGAAATTAAAATCCAAGAATTTACATCTTAGTTTCAAATCGATCAGGGCAATGACTCACGTTGTATCAGCAAGTGTGATGTCACGTTTTGGTATGGTTTCATTGTCGAGCTTCCTTCGGATGCTCATGGAAGGAAACATTCTGAACGATGCCAATTACATCTGCTAGCGCAAATAAAAGCAAATTTCATGAGAAAAATGCATAAAATGCGAATTAGAACGAAGTTCAAAACAAAATCTTACCTACAAGTTCACGGCCATTAACATATGCACCGAGCTGATCAATTGGAACAAAATCAAAATTTGTTTCTGGGACAAAAGCCCCTTCACCAACTACCTCTTCAACTTCACAGCCTTCATTAAGTGTCATCTCATAATCATTTTTCACCGTCTTAAACTGCTTGTTGGCAATTCTTAAAGTGCCCTTTGAAATGTAATACACTTTTCCCAATTCGAACTTTGAGTAAAACTTGGTAGCTGCATCGTTAAACATGGTAGCTTGAATTTCTGTCCCCTGCATTAACAATATGAAAACAAATAAGATCAATAAAAACATACCTGTTGCCCAACTGTTGAGCAAGAAATCGACAAACGATCTAACTTACGTCCTCGTCTGTGAGCTCAACGTTGAAAACTTGCCCTTCGCCTCTCGCATTCTTATATGTTCTGAGGTTTCCTTTATTTGTAACCCGAACCTTAATGGTCCAGCTGCCCTGGTATGGGTTTAAGGAAATCAAGGGATGAACCCTCCTTGTCATTGCCAACCGTGCAGCAGGAGCAGAACTGAGAACCATTGCACGAGGCAAATGTACGTGTTTGAAAATCGAATCATGCAATAAGATCACATAACAAGCAAAACCAATAGTTAAACACATCGACATCCTGGCTTAAGTGGACCTCATAGCCGAAGAAATGGCATTTTAAAAGGAAAAAATATCATTTGAAATTGTGAAGAAAGTGGATAATCTCCAGGTCCCTAACAAGGATAGAAAGATCATCCTAGGCATTCGGATATAGTCCTATTGACCTCGTATCTAAACCTTTTATTATACGACTATAGCTTCATCTTGTAAATTCCATAATGAAAAGACCAATATTATATAAATTGTATTTACAAACAACAATGTATGACTTGTATTAAATACCACCAATAATAATGAGAGGTTCAAGCAGCTAATTCATTCATTTATTTACATAATATTAAAAGCCCAAACATAGATTGCAAAAGGGTAAAAAAAACAAATATTCATTTTACTAGCCAAACAAAGCCAATAGTCCAGTAGCTCAATGCTCACAATTAGCTCCAAAACAATTCACGTTGTGCTTGAAGAAACTAAGAAGCAATAAGATTGCACATCAAATAGAATTATGATTCAGGGATAACCAAGCAAGCAACCAAACATTTACCCGAAAAACTACAAACAAGCTTCACTTCAATTCAGCTTTATTCGAAAATTAGATTGGTAGAGAAATTATGATGATTTAAACATCACGAAAGAATCAATTAACTACTTGCAAGAAAAAAAAATGCATGACAAATTCAACGAAATAAAGGGATGAGGGAATGTTAAAGCTCACTTTCCCTGCTGCTCGCGGACAATCTGGGCAGCGGATTTTGCAACAAACTCGTGTTTTGGCTTCAACACAATCCCAGAGCTCTCCATCTTCACCGGAGCCAACTCCACTTTCGGCTTCAAAACGACTCCACCATCTTCCTCTTTAATCTCGGAGCCGATCTCATAATCCAACGCCGGGGATACCACCTCACACTTGGTGACAATCAGAACCCTGCACCAACAAAACCCAGTTGAACACGATCAAGATCCAAAATTTACCCCAAAACATAATCAAATCAAAGCTCTCAACCCACACTTCCTTACTTATCAGGCTGATTTGGTATGGTATTACAGGTATAGTCAAGAACACGGATCAACCCGAGATTCTGAAGGTTCCCGGAATGCACCTCGGAAGAAAAATTCGTCGGAAGGATAGATTTAAGCTTCACCTTCCCATCATTAGCCATAAACCTGTCAGATTCGTAAACACAAATTGGTCAAAACAAACAAACATGACAAGCAGAAGCCCCCCCACTCTTGCCCAGTAAACAAAAAAGCTAGAACAGTGAACACAACGTGCATCCGAAACTAAACAAAAAGCACAAGCGTTACGTGAAGCGGTTGCCGCTGCTACCGATGGGCTTGAGGTCGACGACCTGGACGACAACGGCCGGCTGCCCGGCGGCGGGATCCGGCGAGGGGTTGGCCAGCATGGCGGCGATGGCCCCCTTGGTGACAGTGGCAGATGCCGCCATGGATTTGGGTACCCTGTTTCTCGGAGGCAGAAGTAGAAAGGGGAGAGGTGGGAGGAGGGAGACGACGAGGTGAAATGGGGTTGGGATTTGGGAGTTGGAGGCGCGGTTTCTCGTTTATGTAAGGAGGCTCGGCCATGGCGCGAAGCTTTTTACCCGCGAAAACTGAACTGGACTTAGAATTTTTTGAGCCGACTTTCCCGCGTTTTTTTTTTATTGTTGTTTGATTTTAGGGTTTGGGGGAGGGGGGGGTCTTTGTTTTTAAGGGCATTACATTCATTTATTATAATTGCTGCCAGAATCGGTTTGAATCGATTTAATTAGAATAATTTAATATATATTTAGATTAAATCGTTATAATTGGCATTTAAATTTTACAATTTAAATTAATTTTGCCTGATTCATAAATGATTTCTGAATTATCATTTTTACCCGATTCCATATATTTTAATATTTAATGTCATATAATAAATAAATATATAACATATGTAAAATATAAGATAATTCAACTTATAATCTTCTTACTACTCTCGTTTTTACCATATTTATGGGAAAAAACTGATGATAATGACTATTTGTAACTAATGATGTAAAGTATTAATTTTTGGTGGCGAAGTTTATGACTAGTGTGACACAAAATGGCTTTTCTTTTTCTTTTTCTTTTTGTCGGACAAACAAAATAATTCTTAATGGTAAAATTTGAGGTTCATATAAGTTATTATAATAATGATTTGTTGATGGTAAATGGAAAAACACATGTAAAAAAATTAGCAATTTTTATATTTAAAATTTTCATTTACAATTAAATGTGTTGAATATTATTTTTGGTTGGAAATTATGTGACTATCGTGCACAAATGATTTGTGGCTCCAAAATTATAATTATTTTTAGTGTTTTTTATAATTAAGTTATTATGTGTTGTGTTATTGAGTGACTCTGAGTTTAATCAAGTAAATTCAATTTGGGCCAACAGTGCAATTTGGATTGGTTCAAAATATCGGAAAACAAAACAATGGTTAGAAATTTCAGTTTAGACATATCTATTACATTAAAGCGTCGGAGTTTTTTGTTTTCATTACATTCTAAATTTTTTAATGTTGTGGTTAATTCTGACTCCACAATAATTATATAGGCCCATTAATACTTATCTTGTTTGATATTATTGTCATTTAATTAAAATCACAACTTTACATAAATTAGAAATTTAAAAATACTTGTCCTTCAATAGTTTAATAGGCTCATTTGTACATACTTCATTTGAAATAATTATTAGTATTATTATTATTTAATTAAGAAAGTGTTGGAGTCTATTTCTATCTAAATTATAAATCATACAAATATTGATAAATTTTAATATATTTATAATTATACAAACCAAAAAAATTCATGTTTAATATACATATTATTGTTGTTGTTTATATTAAGAAAATTTGAAGCATAAATTTGCCTAAATTAGGAATTTTAAAATATTGATAATTCAATAATTATATTATTCAAATTAAATTAATTATTGAATATTATTTCTCAATTTAGAGTTTTACAAATCTCGATTAATTAATTATTTATTTGTTGTTATATATCATAAAGAAAAACTTAGAGTATAATTATATACGAATTAAAGAAATTATAAAAATGAATTTCATATAATTATAAAAAAATTTACTTCTTAAAATTAAAATGATTTTTAATATTTGTACACCACTATATTTTTTAAAAATTAAGATAAATTTTGTTGTAGGGGTGGCTTGAATTTGTTTGTGGTATGGAGATGGGGAATTTCAAATATGTAGTACAAAGGTGAGATAAAGTAAAATAATTTTCAAAATGCCAAGACTATAACTGACTAGGGTTTTATTTTTGTTTGGAGACATAGACAAAGTTTTTGCTTTTGCGCTTTTATTTAGTGATTTGAATGGACTGGAGTGCACAGGAGGAGATAATCTTATCAAAATTTTCAAAGAGGAAGAAGGTTTAACTAAGATGGTCAAATTTGGGAGTTTGCATATGGACAGGGAGTATTATGGAATCAGTTGTACATAAAGGTCGTCGTCAACGAAGTTAGAGGGAGGGATGAGGAGAATAATAATAATGTCTATTATGTGGCTAGGAGATCTACAAGTAAATGGATACAATTGTGTATATTTAGCCATGTACAATGTTGATTTAAATTAATTGATTCTTGCATTGATTTAGTTGTATAGGGATGATGAATGGGATGTTGATGTCGAGGACCATGTACATCTCCGACTATCTTTATTAATAGTACCTAGTAATTTAAGCTATAATGAAAGAGAAGGCAAGGAACATGCTCTACAAAGAGAGGTGGTATTGTAGAGGTAAGTTGTATCTTTTTTCTGATAGTATAATGTAGATCAAATATATGTAATTGACGATCCTATATATTTTAACAATATATTTTGACAAGATTGTCGATAATACGCTGCGCACTATATGATATACCAACGAGAGCCGTTAGATTAAAATCCAGTGGTTATTGTTTATTCTGCCCGCCCACCTGCCTGGCCCTTTTTGCCTGCGATTGCTTCTCCCCACCATGCCACCGCATCGCCCCCTCGACCACCACCCTCCTCCCCTCGCCTAGCCATCGCCTGCCGCTGCGGCTGCACCACCAACCCCCCTCCCCACCCCGCCCTACATTGTCGCATGTGACAATCAAGGTCGATGAAGCGAATGATGAAAACTCTAATGAGGAAGCAAGTGATGACATGTGTAACATACAGCCACAATCATCACTGAACTTATATATAATTAAGTTTTTTGTTTATTTTTGTAGCCCGAGGTTTCTTGCACCGGCTGTTTGACACTCGTTTGTTTTGGATCAGCTTACTGAAATTTTGTAATTAACATGCTAATCAATATATCGTCTCATCAATGACTTCGTGTAATAATATTTAGATTCCCCAATGACGTTGAATTTTTATAGTCACGTGTAATTAATAATACACAAATTTAATATATCTTAACTTAAATAAATATTTATTAATTTATTTTAAATAATATAGTAATATTTTTAAAATTAATTTTATACATTTTTAATCTATATTATATTAATAAGTTTTAAATATATCATCCACCACGTGAAGATTACAATTCATCGAGGAAAGAAAATACACGTGTCGGCATTTGGCTCTCCCGTTAAAAAATATATTTGCATGCAAACCTTATATTATATAATTAATTATTTTATTTTATTTTTTTAACAATAGAGTAAGAATACAGCCAGAAAACCTCAAATAATATATATATATATATATAGCGGAATATTTTATCGCTGTCTCCCACGTAGCAACGAGTCAGCAGCGATCAGTTAGTGGCAGCAGTGATCCATGAACTGCTCCTACATCATCAAAGTCTCTGCTTCATTTGATTAATCCAAACTCTTGTTGCGGATCCATTTGTTCTTGCCGGAGAGTCATCATGTCGGCCAGAGCTTGCCTCCAGGCCAAGGCCTTCAAGCCCGTACTTGCTCGCCGCCTCTTCTCCTCGTCAGCTTCGGCGCCGGCTCCGGTCATGCCCACCTTTGACTACCAACCTAGGCTCTACAGTGGCCCTTCTTCCGACGAGATCCTCCTCAAGCGCAAGAAGTTTCTCGGCCCCTCTTTGTTCTACTACTATCAAAAGCCCGTATGTGATACTGATCCATGTTTTTTTAAAAAAATTTCCTTGTTTAAATTAGATGTAGTTCTCTTTTATCTTTTTCTTCCTGGCCTGTATAGCTTCGTGGTTGGAGAACATTGGCGTTGTGGTGTTAAACTTGCATCATTTTTCACAATATCTGTGGTTTTTTTCCTGCATGTTTGCTATTCATAATGTCGTGTTGTTAAGAAATATAATTGCTAATTGTAATGTTTAGTGTTGTTCAGTTTGATCAAGTCATTTCATTATCTTTACACTGTTCCTCTGTTGTTTGGTCCATTTTTTTGCAGGTGAATATCGTGGAAGGGAAAATGCAGTATCTATTTGATGAGAATGGCAAAAGATATTTGGATGCCTTTGCTGGAATTGTTACTGTGTCCTGCGGTCATTGCCACCCTGATGTTGTAAATGCAGTCGTGGAGCAGACCAAGCTTTTGCAGCACACGACTACTATATACCTTCACCATGCTATCACAGAGTTCGCGGAAGCATTAGCAGAAAAAATGCCTGGAAATCTCAAGGTAACTTATTTTCATTTATTTTTATTGTTTTTGGTGTGTAGGGAGGGTTCTATTTTGCATATTGATGTCAATTGTTACTAAAGAAAACTTGTAACAATTAGCTAGAAATGGTGGAATTTCCCATTCACATGTTTATATGAATAATAACGAGCCACGTATTTTGCCTTTGGTTGTATTGAAGTATTTGACCTTCTTCCTTTCATGGATAGTATTAAATCATGTTCACATTTAAAGCTGTGATCCTCTAAAAAATATTGCAATTGTTCTAGTGCTTAATTTTCCATTTTTACCTTATATTTACTTTCCATTCGACAATTATCCAGGTTAAGTGATCTATTAATTTGTGTCATCATAGTTCATACTTAATGCATGGAACACTTTGTGTAAAAAAACAACCTTATTTATTTTCAAATCTTTTGAGATTAATTTCCTATATAAACATTTACGTAAATAATATTCAAACCGGTTTATACCTCATAATTGCTTTCATTAGTAATTATACCCCTTACTCGTCTAGGATGAAATTTTTTACCATTTCATATGCAGGTTGTATATTTTGTTAATTCAGGGACAGAAGCAAATGAGCTGGCAATGTTAATGGCACGTTTGTACAGTGGAAGTCTTGATATGGTTGCTTTGAGGAATGCTTATCATGGGGGAAGTTCTGGGACCATTGGATTAACTGCCCTTCATACATGGAAGTACCCAATACCTCAGGTTACTTTTCTTTCATAATAAATATCATTATTGAGTTCTCATCCCAATTTTTATCATTATCAATGTTCAAGACTTCAAGTCAATCTATTTAGATCTTTATTGTCCTAATTTGTCTTTGTTACAATCATGATATCTTATTGTGCATCAAACATAGGATATGCATTGTCTGTTGTGCTTATCTTTGAAGGGATTGGGTTTTATGTGTTGACTGTCAAAAAATAAAAAATAGTTGAAATGGTGTTTGACCTTTAAAAAAAGTATTATGCTTCTTTTGTAGGGTGAAATTCATCATGTTATGAATCCTGATCCATACCGTGGCGTTTTTGGTTCAAATTCTTCTCTTTATGCCAAAGAAGTAGAAGATCATATCAACTATAGTACCAGTGGAAGAATTGCAGGCTTTATTGCAGAAACTATCCAGGTATGAGTTGCTAAGGAGTTGATACTTTTATCAGAAAACAGAATAAAGTAGGCAGTTTCTAAAACTAATACAACGGCTTTCAATTTATCTTTTACAACTGATGTGTTCAGGGAGTTGGTGGGGCTGTCGAGTTAGCCCCTGGCTACTTGAGACAGGTTTATGAGATTGTTCGTAATGCTGGTGGAGTCTGTATTGCTGATGAAGTGCAGAGTGGATTTGGTCGTACTGGTAGTAAATACTGGGGGTTTGAGACACAAGGTGTCATTCCTGACATTGTTACAATGGCAAAGGTTCGTAAGATAATCCTAATTTTTTATTTTGAAAAGCAAAGCAGATGCAATACTGATAAGCTTTCCAAGTTGTAGATGAATCTTTAGTTTCAGCAAGTTTCTTGTTGTGAGACAAGTATTCATTTCCAATTCTACAAAGTCCAAGTTTTATCTAGCATGTTGGGATAGGTCTTATGTGTAGTCTTCTTTCAATTTGATGGGTTACTTGATATTTTAGATGATTTCACGAGATTTCCTTTTTCATTTGGTGATTTTTGTTTCTGCCTGCTGCTTTATTAGTAAATCTGAATTTTGAAGTCATGAGCTGATTTGACCATCCTATCCTATAACTTCCTGTTAATATTTTCATATTCTTGTGGTCAATAGGGAATTGGAAATGGACTACCTCTCGGAGCAGTGGTAACAACACCTGAGATTGCAGAAGTCATGGCTCAAAAAATTCAGTTTAACACTTTCGGCGGAAATCCTGTCTGCACTACTGGAGGACATGCCGTTTTAAGAGTTCTTGATAAAGAGAAACGCCAAGAACACTGTCATCATGTTGGTTTACACTTGATTGGTCGCCTGAGGGAGCTTGAACGTCGCCATGAGAGTAATTTCTTTTCATCTCAGTCGTGCAGTTGTTTGAACTGTCACAACCATAATGTCATGCAGGAAGATATCATCTTTATTGTCAATGTCACTTAGAGGTTCTACATATAATGCTTACTCACGTTATTTTACAGTCATAGGTGATGTAAGAGGACGGGGGCTGATGGTTGGTGTAGAACTAGTGACTGACAGGATAGAGAAGACTCCTGCAAAGGCAGAAACTGCTGCAGTGTTTGAGAAATTAAAAGGTACAATTTTGATTTGTTCTCACCAAATATCTACTTGTATTTGCTTGGCCACAATTATGTTAATACTATTTTGTACTTGTATTTGCTTGCCCACACTTATGTTTTGTGGTCATACGAAGATCTGGGAGTGTTGATCGGAAAAGGTGGCTTGCACGGCAATGTTTTCCGGATCAAACCGCCAATGTGTTTCACTAAAGATGATGCAGGTACTGTCACTGACCTAGTGAGCCAATACCCACAATTAGCCAAAGTTATTTTTTACTCTAACATAGCATAAATACCTTGCCAAATAAGACAAATAAAGGAAGCTTAGAGTTTCCCTCGTTAATTTTGATTTACATCACCTTTTTTGATGACATGCAGATTTTCTTGTTGATGCACTGGATTATGCCATCTCAGGGTTGTAAGCACTACCTACATGACATGAAAAGTAGGAAAGCCAAAAATGAAGGGGGGGCCTTGAAAGTTCATCTGTACAATTTCAATTTTGTGTCCCCAACTCTTTCAAATTACCTTACTCTTGCCAAGATTAAAGATCATTTAAAAGCCAAAAACTTGTGACATTGGACTTACTAATATTGCCTCAATCAAGGAGACCATCACTATAAAGAAGCTTCACACTGCCTGCATATTATAGGGAGGTAATACAATGGGTTTTTTTACAATGGAGTCTTTAAGTAGTTAATGTTTGGTTAGTTTTTTATGATGTGGTCGAAATTGGCCATGTTTTCGCTCAGTTACAAAATAAAAATTGTTCACCGCATTCACTCACATGAAATATGAAATTAAAAGCCGGAAGATAAATTTAAGCATTTAAACCATTCATATACGGCTCATGATCTTAACCATGGCGCCGTTGATAATCATAGAGAAGATTTACACCCGTTTAGTGTTTATGTTTCTCCTATTTTTCCTTTCCAATTCAATTGCACCTTATTTCACTTTTACCCTTTTTCTTCCTTACTGACCTTGATGCACGAATGGCCGCCTCCGATTTTCGGCCGACTGGTCACGAATCCGCCATTTTCGGCCGATTTTGACCGATTCTCGGAATCGGAATGGGCCAATTTAAATCGGAATCGGTTTTTTTAAGAAATTATTAAAATACCCTAGGTATGATTTTTATTAAACTATTTAAGTATGGGTAAAATAGTAATTTGTATTTTAAAAACCTACCCCTCTCTGCCTGCTTCTGCCGTCGCGTTCGCCTCTGCCGCGCTTCCGCCGTCCGACGCTGCGCCCGATTCCCAACTCAGCTTCCGCCGTCCGACGCTCCGCCCGACCTTCCGACCACGCCACTGCCGCCCGATTCTGAGGGTGGCATTTTCGTAATTAAAAGTTGACTCGAGTCTAACTCGAGTCAAAAATAATAATTAATTCTAAATAATTTTAAAAAATCTTAAAAAATATTTAAAAATATCATAAACTATAATGCACAGAATAATATCAAAATAATATTAATACCTAATTTTAATATATTTATATTATAAATTGTCAAATTATTATATATGATCGATTAAACTAATTTGGACCGATTCAACTGAATTGATTCCTCGACCGATTTAGACCGATTCCGATTCCGATTCCAACTCATTAGAAAATCGATTCCAATTCCGACTCCGATTCATGCAACCATGACATGGACAATGCCCTGCCCGATGGCAAGCTATTATATCCATTTGCCCAAAAGAAAAAAATTGTTTGAACGTTCATTGACATAAAAGAAAATCAATTTTTTATCATACATAAAATTCGCGGAAACATATTTTTAGCACAAAATTCCTGAATAAGACGTGAAATGAGCTGAGATTTATAAACACGTACAATTTCTGACAGAAAAAAAAAGACTACAAATAGAAATATGCCGCAGAGACTATATCTCGCTTAATCTTGGAAACGGCCACCTCAAATTTGGACTCAAGTTCAGTCTCGCCAATAGATTTGGCAGCACCTATTAGCTGTGGGAGGACTTCCTCTAGCCTTCTGATAGCCCTTATCAAACTCCCTTCAAACACCTGTGTGATTTCCATTATTTCATAGAATTTGCATCCCTTGGCCCACGCATACACTGCCTCCATAATATCGGGCCGGAAAGAGTTTACGAAACCCTCAACATCTTTTTGAACCTGTATTATAACAAAATGTTAATGATTGTAGCTCAAGAAGTCTCCTACAATAAATTCCCAAAGCCAGAGGCCCAGAGTTCGTGGGTCTTCTTCAATATGCATATTTGGAAGAAATGGCATTGTTCAAACTATGTTGTGCATTGTATGACAATCAAATGCCAAAATGACATTTCCTCCAATACAGGCTGCAAGCGTACACAAAAAACAAAAATGCAACCAAGCATACCTTGCACTCAAGTTGCACTTTCGCAACTCGTCTGGCAGTATCTTGAAGCTGAGTGAAAAGCAAGTCAAGCTCTTCTTGAGGCCTTGGAGCATCTTGAAGCTTTTCTTGCCAAACAAAACATGAGAGAAGGGAAACCATATCTTCTACATTTACATCCTTTAACAATCCACTGAACATCAATTCGGCCAAGGTCAATTCCTCAGCGCTACTTATCCACAGGCAACCTTCCCCTTCAATTCTACAACATCATCTCTCGTGATATATCTGAAATACAAACCAGGCAATGTCAAAACCACCAAATAGTGCAAAATACAGTTGCTAGGCCTGTAAAGCAAGCTTTGATGTTTCATGAGAGAACTAGTAGATACCCCAATCTACGGAGCACCATTTTCCTGGCTTTGAGTTCATCTTTGAATGCCAATGCCAAAGAAGATTTCATTGCCTTTTTAATTGACTTGATCTTAGCTGTCAGCTCCTGCTTCAAGTGAAAGACCTTGAGTTTTTGCTGGAGAAGAGAAGATTTTTTCAGCTCATCTTTGTCAAAACGACTTTCCAAAGCTTCAATTTGCTGAACTGCTTTTTTGTATAAGTTGCTCTGGACCTAAATAAAAAATGAAATTTGTAACTTAAAATCAGAGCACTTAACAGCATCATCAAAATAACATGTCAGCTCACGTTCATGTCTTCCTCAGGATCCAAAAGCGGAACACCATCTTCTGCAAATCTTTTTAGAACTTCTGACACTTTCTTCATTGTATTCTCTCGAGCTTCCTTCAGCAACAGATCTTTTGTAATGATGTCACGAATGACACTCAAGCGATCAATCTGTGTGCAAATACCAAAATAATATTAGCACTCCATAGGTCCAGAATAAAGTTACAGTTTGTGCTTTTCATGCAGAGGTAATACCTTGGAAATGGGCAATGACACAACCAATGGTTCACCAGAATCTTTTAGGGAGACAATCTTAACGGATTTCTTCCCTGTTGAACTCTTACTTACAGAGCATCTAGTAAGGACGTCAATTGTGTAATCACCCTCTTCAGGCCTTTTACTTGTACCAGCTGAAAGTAAATGACAAGATCCTGCTATTACACCAAATAAGACATCTTATCAGAGCATACTTTGTTAATATATCTACCTTCTTCAATGCCCTTGATCCTTTCAAAGTTTATGATGACTCCCCAAGTAGTATTTTCTTCAAGAAAGAAAGATGGTTGATTGTCAAAGTCCTTGATGAGCAGAAAAGATACAAGCCTTCCCGGTTGCAAGAAAGGTTTTGGGCAGAAAACAATATTCCCGACATCTCTCTTCAAGCTTCTGTACTTTTGCAACAAATTATACTTGTCTTTCACGTCCTCCTCATCTTCAATTGCAATTGAATCTCTCTCTTTTTCAAATACCTTTGCTTGCCTCTGCAAGAAAACAGAAATAAACAGTTCATAAAGAACTCCATAAAATTACAATTTCAGTTTAAGGCAAAAAGTAATTGTAGAAAGATGTTGCTAAAATCCACAACAATCTCCAGCTAAAGTTAAAAAACCAAAAAAAAAAAACAAAGAACACCTCAAGGTCAGGAAGGGCACGATCAGACTGGAATTGATAGAATGAATTTCTCAGTAGGCCCTCTGGGTCACCATCCTCAGACCAAATTTGGTTTAAAATCATGTTATAGCTAAGATGGAATGCACTGTGAATATAAACATACTTCAGACACATTGATTGCTTTAATATTATTAAAAAAACATAAAGCAACTACAAAATCCACAAAAAAATAAAGAAAACTCAAAACGTCTGGAAGGTACATCAACTCTGTAGAAGGCCCAAAAATTGACTCTAAGTATCAACTAAAACATGTTAATCTTTACTTTTGTCCACAAAAAAGGATAATATGTTGTTTTCTTATCCCATAGAACCGGATCAAGACAGCACTGAACCATAAACAATCAACAATTTTTAAATCCATGCCAGGCATTTCACAAGTGAAATCTCAAACTAAGATACAACTCTAGCTGCAAAGTAAATGTCACAATGTATGTGAAAACAAACAACTTGGCTTGCTCTCATTTAGGTTACCTAAAAACCCCTTTTCTAGGGGAAAAAATGAATCAAGTTGCTAATGTTACAATCTTCTCTCAATAAAACTCCACTCAACCTTCTAAAAAGAGAAACCTACATTTACCTGTTCAAACAATCTGCATTCCCTTTCAACATCATTTTTGCAGTAGATGGTTCCATCTTTTCGTCCATCATGAGAATGCAAATTCCAAAAGGATCGATGCCTAGATGACCAGCGCACCCACTCATTTGAATGTACTCTCCACTTGTTATCCATCTTAACTTATACCCATCAAATTTTCTCATATTTGTAAACACCACTGTTTTTGCAGGCATGTTAAGCCCAATGCTGAATGTTTCTATGGCAAACAAACACTTCAAACGAGGGAAAATTACCACTGTCAGCATCATCATAAAACCTTACTCATTGATTGCTTTTACAATTTACTGTGACGAGACACTCCACACAAAACAAAGAGGTAGTTTTACATCAGATGACCTTCCTGACACAATCCCTGAAAGAGCATATACTAATGAATATAAATAAATCACTCTTAAATCAATCGAATTGGAAATTAATCACCTTGATAAGACCCTCTTGAAAAAGTATCTCAATTACTTCTTTTAAAATCAGTAGCAGACCCGAATGGTGAACACCTATCCCCCTTTTCAAAAACGGTAACATACTAGAAACCTGTGCAACATAAATATAAAACTCGTTTAAATTAATGGTACTATAAACATTACAAACTTCCTCAAATGAAGCAGAACTTAAGTTCAAGTAATAGATTTTTTTTAAATATAAAGAGGACAGCTGCTTGCCTGAGGAAGCTTTTTGTCATCATCTGAAAGCATGTCCATTGCGCTCCAGAAGATGGCTTCAATATTAGCTTTCTCGTCATCATCATTCAGATCCAACTTTGCCGTCTGCAGTTAAAGACCAAGCTTCATGTTTTTTACCCTTAATCAGCTTTAAGAAACTTACAGGTTCAAGACTTAAAACTACGGGGTATAAAGTACAATCTCCCGGCTATACTCACATGAAGAGTTCCACACAATGCTCAAAAATTATCTGCTCAAAAAATCTACTCTAGTGAGACAATTTATCAAACAAACAAAAAAAAAAACAGAATTTAATATTTTAAGTCCTCTAGAAACAGTACAAGTGTAGGACCAAGTACAAAAAATAGTAAATATTTCACAGAAAGTAGCTCTTTGAACAAAGTTTCTACAAATATAGCGTAGGTTAAAATAAACTCCTTGCTTGTACCTCATGGCGCAGTTGAGAACTTTCTAATCTGACTAAAGAATTGCAAGTTTGCAATTTTTTTAAAAAAATTAAACATTTGACAGGATAATATCCAAATAAAATAAAAATAATTTTTTTTAGATGAAAATCCATTTTGAGCATGCACAATGAAAGCTGTAACTAAAAAAGACTAAAAAAGGCCGATCCAAAAACCCACCTGCATAGCAAGAAATTCGCAGTCCCTTTTGCTAAAACTAAACAGAATCACAGGACCATATTGTTCCTTGATTAGCATTTTAACCATCATGAAAATGTCACTCTCTTCGCTAGTTTTAGCCATCCTTATTCCCTTTAGCCATTTACCATTTTCTTGTTTCTCACGGTCCCCTACACTAGCTGGAATAATTTCATTCACTGCCTTCTGAAAGATATCTTCACGAAACTTCACAACTTGATCAACAACCTTGTATAATATGTTACTACCAGAAGGAAACACAAAATGTTGAAGAGGAGTTGACCTATAATCAGTATGTACAATATGACAGGGTTGGTGATGAACCTGCATAAAACAAAAATTGTAAAGTTTCAACTTCCACAAGATAGGTCACTAACAATTTCCTGATATGGTTAAACCAAATAACAATTGTCCAATACCTTTGCCACCCAATCAGAAAATTCTTTAGCATTGGGAACAGTGGCAGATAGGAACACAAAACGATAGTTTTTCGGAGTCATAACTATACTTTCCACCCAAACCACACCCCTTTCCCTGTCTCGCATATAATGCACTTCATCAAAAATAATCCAAGCAACCTCTCACATCAATTCAGAGCCTTTATATTGCATGCTACGCCAGATTTCAGTAGTCATAACCTAGACACTTATTAATGTATCAGCTAATAACTACCAAATCGATCCACCAACTTATACAACAAGCCAAAAAGGATATAATCTATCTCACAAACCACAGCACCTACCAAGCAAGACGCATTTGAGTCAATTGTAGCATCGCTCGTCATCAGACCAACATCCGAGAACTCCTCTTTAAAATCCCTGTACTTCTGATTACTCAAAGCTTTCATAGGAGACGTGTATATAACACGCTGGTTATCATGCAAAGACATTGCAATGGCATATGATGCCACAACAGTCTTCCCTGCTGAAGTATGCGCTGACACCTAACAAAAAAGAAAAACACCTCACAACTTCTACACCCAATAAACTACAACATAAATAAGCACATGACAACTTCTACAATCAAACTTTACAACTAAAGCAATCATTTGACAACATCTACTACCAAAAATGATAAAAACTGAAACTTGAGCAAAGAAACCAAGGAAACATGATCTCACCATGACGGAATCGCCGTCTTCGAGGCATTTGATGGATTCCGACTGGAAAGGGTCTAGTTGGAAGGGGAATTCCTTGGCCGGCGGCTTCGCTTGTTCCCCGCCGTCCTTCTTCCACCTCGGCGTGTAACCAGCGGGGTACGACACATCGTGCAAGCATCCCACCGCCTGGTCGATTCCGCCGCTCTTCTTTCGCCGTCTCCTCCAAGCCGCTCCTCCTTCCGCAATTTTTCCGGCGGGGGAGATTCCGGCGCCGGCCCCTCCGACGACTTCCTCTTCAGATTCCCCATCGGGGGACGGCGAAGTTGATCGGACTGGGAGGGTTCCACCGGCGCGGCCGCCGTCCGTCCACTCCGCCGTCTTCGCCGATGGAAACCCTACGAACCCTAAATTGAATTTTGGCGGGAAATTTTATTGGGTAAACGGGTTGTGGCGGGTCTTTGAATGGTCGCTGCCGCAGCCGGTTTGTAGAAGTTTATTAAAATATATATATTTTTATATATTTATATTTATATATTTTACAACTAAAAATATAAAAGAAAATGTGCTTTTATAGTTTTATATAAAGATATAAAATTTGATGTAATGTTGTTTTGATCCACACGCTCTATTACATAAAAAAAATATATATATATAATTATGTCTTTAAAATAATTTTTAGTGTGAAACACTGTTAAGTAGAACGCATAAACGACCAAAACTTGTTAATCATTAAAATGATATGTTTGACTCATTTTCGAGCACAATTTACATCTAATTTTAAACAAAGTAGAATTTAATAAGACTTGAACAAAACTTATCAATCATTAAAATGACTCGTTCTCTAATACAAATCGTATCTAATTTTAAACAAAACAGAATTTAACAATACTCGAAGAGTAATATTTATCTATAATCTATACAATACTAGTTCAAAAGAAAGTTTAAGAAATTGAAACAAGTTTGATTGTGTGATACATCACAATTTTCTTATTCAAATGTAGTAGAGGATCAATTTTGAGCCCTAGCATTCATTTATTTTAAAACTATATTTTCGAGATCGTCGACGTAATTTTTTTTGCACAAGGAAGCATGGTTGCATAAATCGGAATCGGAATCGGAATCGGTTTTCCAGTGAATCGGAATCGGAATCGGAATCGGTCTGAATCGGCCAAGAATCGGTTCAGTTGAATCGGTCCAAATTAATTTAATCAGTTATATATAATAATTTGACAATTTATAATATAAATATATTAAAATTAAGTATTGATGTTATTTTGATATTATTCTGTGTATTATAGTTTTTGATATTTTTAAATATTTTTTAAGATTTTTTTAAATTATTTCGAATTAATTATTATTTTTGACTCGAGTTAGACTCGAGTCAACTTTTAATTACAAGAATGCCACCGTGCGATTTTTACCCCCCGCCGCCACCGGCGGCCCGGTCGGCGGCGAGTCTCGCGGCGGCGATGTCGGAGGATGTCGGCAGCCCGGTCGATGTCGGCAGCCCGGCCGGACGAACCGTCGGCGGCCCGGAGCCGGCGGCGGAGTCGGCGGCGGTCGTGCGTGCCCGATTCGGTCCGGCCACGGGTGGGCGGCGACGTTGCGAGGTCGGCGGCGAGGTCGGCAGCCCGGTCGGCGGCGAGCGCGGAGTCGGGGCCGCACGGCGGAGGCGGAAACCGGGCGGCGGCGGGCGGACGAGCGGCGGCGGTGTCGGGGAGCGGGTTTGATTTTAGGTTTTTAAAATCCAAATTACCATTTTACCCATGCTTAAATAATTTAATAAAAATCATACCTAGGGTATTTTGGTAATTTCCTAAAAAACCGATTCCGATTTAAATCGGCCGATTCCGATTCCGATTTAAATCGGTCGGAATCGGCCGAACTCGGCCGATTCCGGGGCCGATTCGGGGCCGCCCGATTCGGCCCCGAAATCGGATCGGCGCGACGCCGATCCGATTTAAATCGGCCGATTCCGCACGGAATCGGCCGATTTCTGCAACCAGGCAAGGAAGACACTAATATATAATTTTAATTTCTTGTATTGATTGTGAAACTATTCTTTAACTCGTACATATATTTAAAGTACAATTTTTCTCTTTCTCGGTAAAATCTTACTATGAATTGACGTATTTTATATTCAAAATTAGACTCGTTTTGTGGGACTCCGTGTCCGAATTGTTTGCATTTGTACTGTATCGTACCCATTCAAAGTTCAAACCCATCATGAACGACCAACGTATGATATTACGTGATAGCTAGCAAAGTCTTTTATTTGACCATTCTAGAAAGCCAGTCATATAAACTTATTCTTTGTTTTGATTGACCTGCCCAATGTTATTCCTATTTTATAATGATCGGGTGGCATGCAAATAGAGGTGAGGTGATGAAAAAATGGAAGACAAGAAGGTTTGGTTTCTCTTCTGCTATCAACCAGTTTTGGAATGCATGATCAAACATCCATTTATACAAAGCTATTTTTAATGGTGATTAGAGATTCAAACATGGTTCTTGATTAATATTTGTGATACATGTGAGTTCAAATTTATGGGTTTCTTGAATTGTTCAAATGTACAGATATTGTGAGTAAATAATGATGTTAGCAAAATCCACATCAGCTTTAAAAACCAACGGTCCAAAAACATAGATAGTGTCACAATTAAGTTCAGTGTCATTTTTTTTATGTACGTGTCAATTATTTGATGCTTATATAACTTTTCAAAGACGTGTTAGGGTCTCAATCACGCCCCCCCCCAATGTCTATTAATGAACAATAACAAAATTTATAAACTTTTCAAAGACATAGTAGACATATTATTAATGAACAATATTTATAAAACCTATAACAATATTTAAAACTAAATTATTATTATAATAGAATTACAAAATTCTCAAAGTCTAGAGAATGCACTTTAACTAATAACAGATATATTTATAAATCACTTTAAATAAAGAAGAAGAAATCATGCATGAAATTAATAGACGGGGAAGTCAGTTCGCAACTACACAAAACAAAAACAAACAATCTAAAAATAAATTAGATGCGCTTCAAAAATGCAAATAGGAGAGGATTTTATCATCCACACCCTCATTTTTTGTTCCATCACATGTTAAAATATTTTTCGGTGATAATTCAAGTATATTATCTATGTTTAAATTATTATGATGCATGTAATAAATTTGATAATAATGCAAGTTCAACCGTTTGTCTTTAAATTCATTTAAATTTAGCTTATCTTACTTTTTATAATTTATTTTACATCAAATTGTCTTTATAAACATGTCATAAAATATACAATAAATAATTTAATATTCCGATTTCAGGCATACTAAGATCAAAGCAGGAAAAATTAACGAGTTATATACCAATAAATATTCTTATAAATATGTCATCATCTTCGAGAATGTTTTTTTTTCAATATATATATATATTACACAATATCCAATGGCATTTCCGTGAATCACGGGAAAAAGCAAGACTAAATAGGGATCCCCGTTCAAGTCAAAATGCTGCCCATATTTTCCCCTTCAAAAAGAAGTTACAGAGAATCCACCATGGAAGCTCCTCCGAAGAAGCTCCCCGTTTCCCGCTAGCCCTCCACTCCTTGCCCCCAAAGACCCGTACTTTATGCTTCTTCCCTACCGAGTGTGCTCGAAAGTTGCTTCCTTTTCCGCTCCCTCTTCTTCGGCCGCCTCGTTTGAACTCCACTTCGCCGGTACAAGCTTGAAGGTAACCTGAAAAGCTTCCAATTCCGAGTCGTTTGCTTTTGAAGGCCTTGTTCGAGCTATACCCAGCCTGGACTTGTTCTAGGTTGCCATCTTGTATCAGTGATTTTGGGTCTGGTGGTTGCAGCTTGCATTATAGAGCTGTAAACGTACTTCTTTTTGACATCGTAGACAAGTTGATTGATCTTGTAGTTTCTGCTCAAGAACAATTGAATCCGAGTGCTTTTTTTCTATATATTGCAATATTTTTTTTATTGAAATTTGTACTCAAATTAGTTGTTTGTTTTTTGAATCATTGGTTTATGGAGAGATTGATGATCTGTGTTTAGATCATTAGTATTTGGTGGGGGAGATTTGATAAAGTTGTATTTGGGGGGCAAAGATTTTGTTTTGAGGAGCACAAATGTCTGAGAGTGATCCGATGGGGCATCTGGAAAGAGATGAGCGGGTGATTGCTGTAGCCCAGCAAATTGTGAAAGCTTTGGGGGCGAGTAAGAACCCAACGGAGGACATGATCAAATTCCTTTCCAGTTTTGACATCTCGCTATCCAACTCCATGCCTGAAGTGTTTGAAAAGAAGCCGGACGCTCGTGAGATGGAGGAAAGGCTCAATCTTTTAGAGGGAAGGTGGCAATGTGGGAGTCCAATTCCATGGTATGGGGTCATGATTCTGGAGAAGCTGCCGAGTACTTGAAGGATGTAAGTGAAGTTCAGAGGCTGGCAGACAAACTGGGGAGCTTGTCTCTGAAAGGTGGGGATCTAAAGGAGAATGAGCTTCTCAACAAAGCTCATAATATTCTTCAGGTGGCAATGGCTAGGCTTGAGGAGGATTTCACCACCATGCTTGTTCAGAACAAACAACTCTTTGAACCTGAGAATCTTTCTTTTCATTCTACTGGGGATGATTTTGTCTATGATGAATCATTCTCTTCGGCCGAGTATAGTCCTCTCGATGAGTCCATAAACAAGCTTCAAACTGATGGTAGCAGAGGTTCTGACGATTATGTGATTGATTTGGTAGATCCGGAGTGCATTCCCGACCTTAAGAAAATAGCCGAGGTCATGTTCAATTCGAAGTATGACCAGGAATGCATTCAGGCATATGTTACCACCCGGAAAGATGCACTGGATGATTGCCTTTCAATGCTTGAAGTGGAGAAGCTGAGTATTGAGGAGATTTTGAAAATGGATTGGAGTAATCTGAATTTCATGGTTAAGAAGTGGACTTGCGATGCAAAGATTTTTGTTCGAGTTTACCTTGCAAGTGAAAAGCGTCTTTGCAACTTGATCTTGGGAGAGGTGGGAGCAGCTGAACAAACATGTTTTATAGAAACCTCAAAAGGATCTATCTTGCAGCTTCTGAACTTTGCAGAAGCTGTAGCTATGGGGCCATATCTTCCAGAAAGGATATTTCGTGTGCTTGACATGTATGAAGTTTTGAGGGATTTGATTCCAGATATAGACTCTTTGTTCCCAGAGGAAGCCGGTTTTAGTGTTAGAATGGAATTTCGGGATGTCATCAAAAGGTTGGGCGAATGTGTGAAGGGCATCTTCATGGACTTTGAGAATGCTGTGCGGACCAACATATCAACTAATCCATTTGCTGGTGGTGGAGTTCATCATCTGACGAAGTATGTTATGAATTACATAAAGGCTCTCACAGAATACAACGACACACTCGATGTTCTTCTTGCAGATAGTAGCAAGGAGCATCCCACTTCCTCACCATCATCCACCCCAGATCTTACCCATGAAGACCATGGAGAAGGTGGGCCTGCTCACACTGTAACTCCACTGTCATGCCGCCTTTCATTGTTGACCAGCATCCTTGAATCCAATCTTGATGGCAAATCAAAGCTTTACAAGGACGGAGCTTTGCAACACTTTTTTCTGATGAACAATATCTACTACATGGTTCAGAAGATAAAAAGTTCTGATCTGGCAAGGTTGTTTGGGGAGGACTGGATCAGAAGACATAACAGAACTTTTCAGCGGCATGCCATGAATTATGAGAGGGCTTCTTGGAGTCACATTCTATCTCATTTGATGGATGACAGAGGCAGCCATGCTGGTTCACATTCAACTTCAAAGGCGGCAATCAAAGACAAGTTTAGACTTTTTAATATGGGCTTTGATGAGATTTACAAGACTCAAACCGCATGGTTAATTCCTGATCCCCAGCTGCGAGATGATCTTAGGATCTCGATTTCTCTCAAAGTTCTTCAAGCGTATAGGATGTTTATGGGAAGGCATGCTCATCAGCGCGCAGGAGCCAGGCATGGTGACAAGTACATCAAATACAGTGAGGAAGACCTGCAGAACTATTTGCTAGATTTCTTTGAAGGGTCCCAAAAATCCTTGCAAAGCATAAAGAGGAGGTGAAATTCAGCCATGAAGCTCAAATTGAACACTATTACTTATTTATTTCTTATTTGTTTGATGTTGAATTATGAAATCCTTGATGACTATAGAGCATATGTATATTAATTTTTTCATGGTTACAAGCGTAACTGATCGCGACTGATCGACCATGAATGTTTCCTTCTTACTTCTGCTGTTGTAGCCTCCATCTGTAATTCCTTTGGGCTCGTGTAGAAGTCGTGTATTTCATTGCAAGTTTTTGGTAGTTAAGGTGCTAGGAGAAACCATCATCTGTGATGCCATGCTGTTATCTGTTATTCATTTTGTGCAGATGTCTTGTTAAGTTTATTCTATTATGCTATCTTCTGTGGTGTTGAAACTTGAAACTTGGCTTCAGCTATCCGTGTGTTCTGAAAAAGTGTGAAAACGGTGCTAATGACGACAAATTTCAAATCTGTCCTATAAAGAAAAACATCAACCTACATAACAAGAGAAATATGGTTCAAATCTGTCCACTTCGATCATGCAGTCACTTTTCCTTCATCCTCCTAGCAGGATTCGATAAAGAAATACCACTGTCATGTAAGCTCTGATAATGTTGTTTGACGGTTCTTATGTTTTTCAAGGCAATTTGCCAGCTTTCATCAAATATTAAAATCACAAACGACAAACAGGCTCAACAGCTATTACTCGTCATGTTGTAGTTGTAGATATTGAACTTGAATCGTTCTCCAAGACTTTGTATGCACAAGACTACAAGCGTGGAGGTCAATGTTTTTATTCACAGCAACCGTAGCATGTGAGGGACGATAGACCAAAAGTAATAGGTTCATATATGATAGAGTCCCTTCTTGTTAAATTGACATTATTAATCGGTTTTCTACCCTATATGGGATATGATAATTTAATTTTAAATTTTACTTGAAAATATTCTCCGTTGATTGGTTCTCTATAAAGAGTTCATTATATATTTATAACCTCCTAATTTTACCAA
Organism: Piper betle; assembly: GCA_033002965.1. Classification (NCBI taxonomy): domain Eukaryota; kingdom Viridiplantae; phylum Streptophyta; class Magnoliopsida; order Piperales; family Piperaceae; genus Piper; species Piper betle. Next base: position 80,668 of record JAURVB010001457.1, on the reverse strand, counting down.
CTCACCTATAACATCCAACAAATTCATTAATTATTATTATTTCTCATACAACTGGGAAATTTATTAGATGCTTAAAATATAAAAAGACAACTAATAACGAAATACGATAAAATAGTTAACAATCTCTCCCCCGAAGAACCTTCTACTCAAGGTTCAAAAGTTTGCAAAATGATGGTGAAATTTGAAAGCATTTTTACGTAACATTGTCTAAGGGAAGTCGGTGCCACCAAATAAAGTACTCTTTAACCACCCGACGATTGTGAAACACATAATGGTGATCCATAATAGCTATCAAAAGTGAGTCCAACTCACTCACAATAGTTAAATAATGAAGATCTAGAGAAATCATAGAAGGACTACCGATCTGACCCTTAAGCTTGAACACATAAAAGATTGGGTAAATAGCTGCTCTATCATACAGTGTTAGGCGGTAAATTACCTCTCTAATATGCCTTAAAACTTTATAAGGGTCATAGAATTGGGCAATTAGTTTCTAATTAGTTGGTCGGTAAAGTAAAGACTGCCGATAGGGTTGGCTCTTTAAGTAGACCATATTACCGATTGAAAAAGTTACATCACGCCACCAGAGATCACAATGAGCTTTTATTCGACTTTGAGCCTAAGCCAAATGAGCTTCAAGAGTCTCAAGGCCTCATCACAATCCCTCAGCTGACAATCCACCTCACCAATGACGAAAGTCTCTTAGACATATCTAGATACAGAGGGAGGTAGACATCCAAAAATAGTCTCATAGGGAGTGATTTGGTTAGCCGAATGAAACGTAGTATTATACCACAATTATACCCAAGGCAAGAAGTGGGACCATTGTTTAGGGTAGTTATTACATAGTATCGTAAATATGTCTCTAAGAAACGGTTCAACACTTCGCTGTGAGCGAGTGATCTATCGTACTCATTTTAAAGGGTGTCTCTTATAACTTGAAAAATTCCCTCCAAAAGTTAGTGAGAAAAATTGAACCACGATTAGTTATAATAGACTCTGGCATGTTATGGATTGTAGCTACATGCTTCACAAACTGTTCACTTACTTAGCTATAAAGGGGTGAGTAAGGGGAATGAAATAGTTAAATTTGTTCAAATGATCTACCACCATCAAGATAAAGGAATAACTCCCTGACCGGGATAACCCATCAACAAAATCTATAGAAATATTCGTCCAAATGACTAAAGGGATCTGCAGGGGTTGAAGTAAAGCATTTTGTGATAGGGAGGAATACTTGTGGCATTGGTAAACATCAACAAAACTCTTAACATCCTTCTTGATGCCTTCAAATAGAAGGAACAACTAAGGCAGAAGTAAGTCTTCTCAAATCCTGAATGCCTTCCCTCCAAAGTAGCATGAAATTCTTAAAAGATGAGGGTTCATAACTTATTTGAAACTGGTACAACTATCTTCCCCTTATACTAAAGGAGAGTGTCGTGTCATAAATAGGGACTGTCAAAGTCTAGAATGGTCGAGAGGCGCGCAATGAGTGGAGCTAAAATAGTATCTTCAACTAGCTTCGCCCGCAATCTATCTACAAAAGTAAATTGTGGTTGACTCACCACCATCGGCCGACACTCAACTGCCTCCTCATATTTCTTAGATAATGTGTCTGTGATAACATTATCCTTGTCATGCTTCTATATGACCTCATAGTCAAACATTATCAATTTAGTGAACCACTTCTTCTATATTGTTGCATGTTGCTAAAGGAGGTACTTGAGACTATTGTGGTCTGTTTTGATGGTAAACCAACTCCTCAATAAATAAGGTTTTCACTTGTGAATTGCTTCAACAATGACCATTAATTCTTTCTCACAGGTAGATAGGCCTCTAGCACATCCGGATATCATGCAGCTTGCAAAGGCAATAGGCTTCCCCCTCTACATTACTAATTCCCTAATCCCATTACCACTAGCATCACACTCCAACTCAAAGGGCAAATTAAAATCAAATAAATCAACACCGGTGCACTGGTCATTACAGTTTTGAAGGCATTGAAGACCTTCTCTGTCTCCTCCAACTACTGGAACTCCTTTTTCTTCAATTAATCAGTGAAATGAGAAGCAATCTTGGTATAATCTTGGATAAATTAATGATAATAGCTTGTGAGACCTAAGAATCTCCGAAGAGCCCCTACTGTCCTTGGTATAGATCAATATACCATAACATGAATCTTATTTGAGTCGATGAGAACTCCCTCCCAAGACATAATCCAAATACTCCAATTCTTTCTTTCCAAATTGACATTTGACATCTTAACAAATAAGGAATGGGTCTAAAGAAGATCCAAAGTGAGACAAAGGTGGTAAATGTGATCCTCCCAAGTCTGACTCTAGATAAGGATATCATTAAAGAACATCAAGATAGACAGTTAGAGATAGGACCGCAAGACTTCATTCATAAGGCTTTGAAAAGTAGACAGTGCATTCATCAACCCAAAGGGCATTGCCAAGAACTCATAATGGCCCTCGTGTGTGAGAAAGGATGTCTTCGATACATCTCTTGGTCTCACGCAAATTTAATGATAATCCGACCTCAAATCCAACTTTGAAAAAATAATAGCTCCATTCAACTACTCCAACAACTCATCAATGACCAGAATAGGAAACTTATACTTGATTGTGATGGCGTTGAGTTCACTATAGTCAACACAGAACAACAATTTGTCATCCTTCTTCTTGACCAAAAGAATTGGAGAAGAAAAATGACTAGAACTAAATTGTATAATCCCAAACTCCATCTTGCAAACCAGTCGCTCGATCTCATTCCTTTTGATGTAAGGGCATCTATAGGGTCGAATATTGATTGGTGACGTTTCCAGAATAAGAGGAATCTAATGGTGGTGTAAGCACGGTGGTGGTAAGCCAATTGGCTCAATAAAAATATATGAATAGTCCTTTAAGATCTCAATAATATATAGATGTACAGTGGAATCCTCCCTATCGTGTTCTGCAGATGCAAATAAAAGGATATCGATCGGTTGGCCACTCGAGATCAAGCATACCATTGTAACGACCCCGCCTGTTTTCACAATACTATGGGCCCAGCTGGCTAGGCGTTATTCGAAATTAAACCAAACCAACCCTGGAACGACCAAATTAAACCAAACCAACCCTGTAATGACCAGCCCTAACCGGTTCGGACGTTACTCCACAGTCTTGGATCGTTTCCCAAAGCCACATGTATAACACAAGAAAACAAAAGGAAGTCCAATTTATTATCCATTCTCCTACCCTGAGTTCGTAAAAGAACCACCAACCATAATTGTAATTTTTCCTTAGGTGAGTTGAAATCAATCAATCTTGATTAGCCTACATACCCATGTCGGGATCAAGCTCAATGTAGTTCTACAGGCTCTCAGTTCATTCTGAGATTAAAAGTTTGTCTCCCAGTTCATTCTGAGATTAGGTGGTCTCCCAGGTCATTCTAAAATTAGTCATTATTGGCTGTCAGGGCCATTCTGATATGTCCATTTTTGGCTGTCAGGTCCATTCTGACATATCCTTTTTGCTGTCAGGTTCATTCTGACATATCCATTAACAAAACACAAAGTAAACACCCGACCCCAAAGACTCGCAGCAGTTCATACCAAGCAATCGACAGGAAACCCATGCATAAGACGCTAGGGATCTAGCAACTTAACAAAGGCGTCTCCAACAAAAATTTGCATGCAAGAATCCAAATGGAAACAAATAAATGAGGAATGAAATACTCACACCGTAATGGGGAGATCGTCTGGGACGGAGATGAGGGATGAAATACCCCCTCCTCCTGCATATATATATACTTCAATGAGCCCCTTCATTAAATTCTCACACCCCATCATCCATTGGTATTTCCTAGGTTCAACGAGCCCCTTCATTAAATTCTCTCACCCCATCATCCATTCATGAATAAGTATTTTCTAGGTGACCTTAAGTCGAATCATGACCGGTCGACTTGATAACCAACCATATCGGTTCATCTATATTTATTTTATAATATTTAGGTTCGAGTCTTGTAATAAAAATCACGGTTTTTACAACCATAGTATGCAAAGCTGCATTCTTGGGTCTTCTGGAATGGTCTCCCACTAAGTGATAACACTTTCTATTAGGGAGAGTACAAACCATTGTTAATTTTTCAAAGTTAGAGATGATATCCCCCAATTTTGAAAGTTAGACACACCCAAGAACTACACCGGTCCTCTTTAGTGTCAGGAGATTGACTGTAACACACATAACCCTGCACAATGAGTGAAAGTTGACATGTTCCCATACTAGTAATTTAATTTTCGTCAGCAATGCCCACCAAAAAAGGAGTGGCATCCATAACCGAAAGTCCAAGTTGTTCAGTAATATACTTACTGATAAAGTTGTGAGTGCTGCCACAATCTATAAAAATTGAAATGGGGAGCTTTTTAATAAAGTTGGCAATCCATAACGTCTCAAGGGGCGTCTGTCCCTAAGCGTGCTAAACTGATATGGTTCGCAACTCGGCTGGCTCTTCTCCAGGTTTTTCGGATACTGTCATCAACAAAACATATTTCTTTTGGTCCTTCATGACCTCCATGTCACAATCGAGGAGAAACAAGGATTGTTTTTTACAGCGAATGGAATAGACTTCTCATCGCAGTTATAGCACAACCCCTTTTCTTGTCAGGCAGCCATCTTAGTTGAATTAAGCCTATGGATAGTGATAGAAGAAGATAGAGTAGCTCCAACGCTGCCACCCACTTTGACGAGTGTCACTATACTAGGGCTGGTTGTGGTCAACTGGCTTAATGAAAGCTGTCATGTTCGTGCCATCTTCTGTTGACAACCAGCCGATCGTCCTGCATCTTGGCTAAATCCACCACCCTAGTCAAGGTCCGCCGTTGGTTGAATTGGACTTCCATGGTGATCTCCTCTTTTGAGACCATCTATCAGGGTACTAATAAGTGCCTCTTCCGGCCAGCTTTGGATGTGGTTTGATATTCGCTCAAAATCCACTAGATACTACGAGAGGGTACCTATTTGTCAAACATGAGATAGAGATGCATTAAAATCCTCATATTCAGGTTGCAGGGGTAGCAAACATCTATCTAGTAGTGGCTGCAAGGGCAACGAACGACAAACGTCCAAGTTGCTGCAATAAGATGGTCAAACCCGGCCCACCCCTATCCATCCCGAGCAGCGAGGGTGGGCCACCATGTGAAGAAGTTCAAAGATAATGATCTAGGATGGGTGTGATCCCTAGACGAGTGGTAGTAGTAAAGTCGCCGGATGGGGTGATGCCCCATTCTCTAGCCAATGGAAACTCGGGGTAGTCACCTAGGCTGGTGACAATCGGTCGTTGTGTTGAGAGATCAAACGCTAGCCCTCTCTAAAAATGGTTGGCAGGCGCGACCCTCTCCCCCTGACTTGAGAGGTGGACACCAGAAGGGGGTTGGGCGGTGAAGTTGGCCTCAACAAGATGTGTGACACTCTCCTATTCCTATTACCACTTGTGTGCCAACACCACTATCTTATTGACGTGATTGCAACAGTATTCTTTTCGAAGAAATTTCTTTCGACATAATTTTGCCATTATTGTCATAAATCGGCGCCTTTTCCTCGTCAATTTTTTTCCTTTTATCAATTTCAACAAAGTTGATAGTTAATTAGTGACAGAATGATGATTTCGTTGGATTGAATCCTTAGTCTCATGTACATCATACTAGAGTGCAGTTAGACGATCCCCCACAACCTCAGGTCTTGTCTTGTTTGTCATGATTGACAAATGAGAAGTGTTTGTTTCAGCCCCACAACCTCGGGTCTTGTCTTGTTTGTCATGATTGACAAATGGGAAGTGTTTGTTTCAGCCCTGGGGGATCAAAAGGCTCTAAATATTAACAATTTTTGTAAACTCTTCTTACTAAATTAGTATTCATAGTCGGTTCTATGCTCTGAAAGGAATATAATAATATAATTTTAATTTTTACTTGTAAATTTTCTTCATTGATTTATTCTTAGGGGTGCTAATTGAGCGAGCGAGCCGAGCTCAACATGTGTTCGAGCTCGGCTCGAATAGTTCGAAACTCGTTCGAACTCGACTCGAGATCGAATGAGTTTTGGACATACATGCTCGAGTTTGACTCGAATATCTTTTATGTGTTCGAGCTCGACTCGAGCTCGAATATACTTAAACTGCTTAATTTTTATGAGCTCGTTCGCTAGCTCGAAACCAGCTCGATTAAAAGTCAAAAGTACTTCACTTAAAAAAAATGAGGCCAATGTGGTTTGAACCCACAACCTTGAAGTCATCAAGGTGAATACTTACCATCTCAACTATCTTGCTTCTTTGTTATTATATTGCATATATATATATATATAATATAATATATATAATATAATATAAAGATCTATATTATTATATTATTTTATCGAGTCGAGTTCGAGTCGAGCTACGAGTCGAGTTCGAGTCGATTTCGAGTTATAACCGAGTCGAGTCGAGTCGAACACGACCTTGCTCAAGCTCGGCTCGTAAGATTCGAGTTCGAGTCGAGTTCGAGTCGAGCATTTAAATGTCGAGTTTCGAGTCGAGTCAAGCCGAGCCGAACGCTAAATGCTCACGAGCTGGCTCGCTCAATTAGCAACCCTATTTATTCTCCATAAGAAATTTATTGCATATTTATATTCTCATAATTTCACTAACTCACTATAACACATAACCACATAATTAATTATTATAATATCACATACTCAATTAATTAGATGCTTGAGATGTGAAAAGATAATTAATAATGAAATACGAAAAAATAATTAAGAGTATATTAATTAGGTCGGACCTACCAAGGGGAGAGGTTAGACACCTTTCTCAATCATGTTCAATGGCTTCCAAAACCATGTTCTGAAAATGGTGAATTATTGTGGAGCATCTCTGAGAGTCTCGCTCTCACCTATGCTTGTTCTATATACCATTAATGTAACCTTGTCGGTCGATTCAAGTTTCAACCTTAAAGCACGTCAGCAGTCTAATGCTTTGTAGTAGTTTTATATAGTTAATTTGAATGCATGCAACAAGGATTGTCATCTTGGAATATGGTAGATATCTGGTTGAAAATGGCGGGACGGCTTCGTTGTGAAAGCTTTCCTCCCAAAAAACCCGAAAAGGTTGGTATATACAAATGGGAGGGATACGAATGGTGTGGCCAGTGGTGAAATTATTGAGCAAGACCCAACCAAAAAGTGGCATATTTCAATGCCACAAGATGACAGCAATGGCTGTAAGCCTGTAACATGGATTAATATGATATGTGCCTTGGGGGAAAAAAACACACGAAGCTTAAGCTATTGAAAACATGGACTATTATAGGACTTCTTTACCCATTCATGCGGAGCATTTTTAAACCCCAATATTCTATGATGATGATAACAGCCCAAGATATTAACAGGCGACTTCTCATGGCCAGGAATGATAGGAATCTGGGGGATCAATCATCACCAGATAAGAGCAAAAGGAGAACGTTATATTCCATTGACTTATCTGATAGTAGCACAAGTAATCTTCCCCCACTTGTAAGAAACTTAAAAGGTACACTCCAAATAATAAAAATATTACCCTCAAAGGACCTCTGTAGAGCAAAGTTGGCAGGCGCACCTGCCAGATTTTTCACATAGTTTGTCCACTCCTACCTCAAAGTTTTACCCAATGTTCTTCACATTCCAATCATCTCATCCAATGTACAAGAAGACTCATTTATTTATCAATTTTAGCCTGACCCAGATGAGCCTTTTGGCAGAAAATTGTTACTTTGACATGTCTCTGCCTACTGATATGAAAAATCAAGCACCTTCGTAGGGTTAGATGTAATGGAAGAATTCAGAAGTTGTGGGTGTCGCTGGTTGCTAGGTAACTAACTATTGAACATTGCGTGTTTTAGAATTTACTGACCAGATAGGAGCAACAAAACACTGAATGATTACTTTTCTTGACTCATTGAAGCAAATTTGCCTTTCTCTTCTACCTTCTTCCTCTCTTTGGCTCATCCGACTGCAGCTCCACTGATCTTTTCTGTAAATGTTCCACCACAAACTCGATCTTTACTAACGATTTATTGGTTTGGAGAAGTGCAGCTATGCCAAATTGCTAAGCAGCCTATCGTATTTTTCTCCTCTAGGAAGATGATCAATGGCCGAATCGCCGGCTTCGTTGCCTCCAATTCCTCGTCCGGCGACATTTCACAGTGGTGCTAAACTTGGAAGCCGCCTCCGAGTAGAGAACCTCAAGAAAAGAGGGCATGGAAGCCGTTCGTGGATATTGATTGACAGGTATGGGAATTCACAGACCCTGGCACTGGACAAGTCCTCTCTGATGAGAAGATGCCACCTTCCTGGAAGAGATCTTCGTTTGCTAGACCCTCTGTTTGTGTACCCAACAACACTGCTTGGCCGTGAGAAGGCAATAGTAGTCAATCTAGAGCAGATCAGATGCATTATTACAGCAGATGAGGTATTTCTCATGAACTCCTTGGATGGACTTGTGTTGCAGTTTGAAATTGAGCTGTGCAGGCGGCTTCAGACACAAACAGATCAAAGTGGTAACTATTGGTGATTTACATATCTCTTTTCATAGATTAAAGGGCTTTTAATTTGTCATTGTTTCGCTTGAGATGTTTGATGTTTTACTATAAAGCTCAAATCAGTGCATTGGAATCATTTTTACTAGGAGATTTACCATTTGAATTCAAGGCACTTGAGCTGGCTCTGGAACTAGCTTGTATGTCTCTTGATGCTCAGGTATGTTTACACTTCAATCTTTTTCATCTTTTACTCCCAATTTCTTTTTTAAGCTGGCATTTGATCATGCTGTTCAACAAATCCGAAAAAAGAACATATGAAAAAGGATCCACAAAACAGATGAGTGGCATTGAAAATGCAGGTGACACAGCTTGAAATTGAGCTATACCCTGTAATAGACGAGCTAGCATCAACCATCAACAGTCTCAATCTTGAACATGTTCGTAGGCTCAAAAGCGACCTTGTTACTTTGACACGCCGACTTCAAAAGCTTAGAGATGAGATAGAGCATCTCATGGATGATGATGGAGACATGGCAGAGATGTATTTAACAGAGAAAAGAAAGATTAGAGTTCTTCTCATCCACCGAGCAAAGCTTCTTCGATTACACATCAGAAGCAGGCAGAATATCCAAATCTGCACCAGCTTCGCCGGTTTCATCAAGCAGTGACAATCTTAAACTTAAAAGAACATACAGCATTCGTAGCTCAAGCAAGCGTGGGAGTTCTAAAAGCTCGTCTGCAAATGGGGAGCACATCCAAGAACTGGAGATGCTACTTGAAGCCTACTTTGTTGTCATTGATCACAGCCTTAATAAACTACTATCAGTACGTAAACCAACCAAACTGTTCAGATAATTTTACCCAACAGAAAAAATCAAACCTTTTGTAACATAATCATGCCAATTTACGATCTGCTTGTTGATCTTGCAGCTAAAAGAATACGTAGATGACACAGAGGATTTCATCAACATTAAACTGGTCAGTGAAGGACAGAAAAACTGAAAGATTTTATTTTATGATCTGGAATAATTTGTATGATATTATCTGAATATGCATTGTCTCTTTTGTTTGCACAGGATAACGTTCGGAACCAACTCATACAATTTGAGTGCTTGCTAACAGCAGCAACTTTTGTCACTGCAATATTTGCAGCTGTGACTGGAGTTTTTGGCATGAACTTTACACCTGCATTTTTGGATGTAGCAGATAACTTCAATGTCGTGATCACTGTAAGCGGTATTGCTTGTGGGGTTATCTATTCATTTTTCTTGTTATATTTCAAGCACAAGAGATTACTGCCCACTTGAACGGATTCACTAGGAAGATCTTCAATCTGGTATGTGGATCCTGATCATTCCAATATTTTCAATATCCGGGGCATTCACTTTGTAAAGATTATGATAATTGTGTATCGTGTGCACTGCTACAAATAAGAATTAGCTAAACGACTGACTCACTCGAGTGAGCAGTTCATCATTTTCATCAAGGAAACTTTGACAAGATGACAAGATGAACATCTTTGAAGCTCATTTCTATCTGAATTTGAATACATTATGATGGAAGACAAGTAACACCAATGTGAAAGAAAGTAAGATTTCTTTCATTGAATTTGTAGAATTTGAACACATTACAAATCCCCTTCTACACACAGCAATGGAACTTCCCCCAATCCAACCACCAAAACAACAAATCACCCCAAGTTTGTATATGCGACGTAACTCAGAAGTGCCATCTAAAACATCAACAAATGCACAGAACATCCCACAACAAAAGCTTCCAACAAAATCCTAGTCAGAAAATAAAACACAACACCGAGCAATATGGACACAGGGAGAGCAGGCAGAGCTTTCCTGTACAAACCAAGCAGCATCAAGGTGACGCCAAGCCCAGCAATAATGGCAAGATAGCAAGCATACACAGTCATGAAATCATACATGGCAGCTCTCCCAACCAGAACACTGTAAAAGATGAAATCGCCAAGCCCAAGCTTGATTGCACCGGAGGAACCAAGCCCAATCCCTTCAATCCTCAAACTTTCACCCCCTCCTGCACCACCATTCACTCTTCCCGCCACCCTCCCATCCTCCCCCATTATCAATGGAGACGACGCATCAACACCCAACCTCCCCTCTTCCACATTCACCGCAGTGCTATCAGCTTGCTGTGCATTCGAGCTAGAACCGGCAACAATAGAAGCTGCTTCCCTAATCCCTCCAATCCTCAAACTTTCACTTCCTCTTCCCACCACCCTCCCATCCTCCCCCCTTATCAATGGAAACGATGCATCCGTGGCCAACCTCTGCTCTTCCACATTGACCACAATGCAATCAGATTGCAGTGCATTCGAGCTAGAACCGGCTACAGCTGCCATGGAAACTGCTCTCAACCTCCGAACATCTTCTTCTTCACCATCATGTCCAACCGCCGGCCGGGCCTCATAAACCAGAGCAGGGAGCTGCTCGTTTCTGGACATGGCGAGCTCCACCAGCAGCCGCAAGGGCCCAACCGGCAACAAGACCGCCGCGAGATCATACACCGACATGGCCACGAGCAGCATCCATGTCGTCCACTCGGGAAGCCGAGTGAACCAGTAGGCCACCAGCACCCCAATCGCCACCAGATACCCCTGCGTCACCACTATCCCCGCGTTGCCGGCGAAGACGGCGACGACGCCGACCGCGGTGAAGTTCGCGAGCAGCAGGGCGAAGGTGAGGCCGTCGAGCGGAAAGGCGGAAGCTCTGAGGAGCACGAGGGCGACCTCGCCACCAAAGAGGCCGAGGGAGACGAGGGCGGAGAAGGCGGTGTACAGGGCGAGGAAGCGGGTGCATCGGAAGTAGAAGAGGGCGAGGAGGAGGAAGGTGGCGGCGGCGACGACGGCGACGAAGGCGAGGGAGTTGAGGAGGGCACCAGCGAGCTTGGCGCCGGGGGAATCGGAGGGGAGCTCCGAGTAGGCGATGGTGGCGACGGTGGAGAGGGCCGGGGATGGAGGGGCGAGGCCGGTGACGAGGAGGACGACGAGGAGCATGCAGATGGAGACCGGGGCGACGATGGAGACGATCTCGTCGCCGACGGTGGAGAGGATCGAGCTCCGGCGGTCCCCGCTGGCGTCCATGGCCAGCCGATCTTCTCCGGCGGTGATAAAGGGCGGAGCTTTATCTTCTTCGTCTCTACGTCGCCAGACTGGACAAGATGGGAAATGTTGTCCGAGGAATTCCATTTCCAGTGAAATTTAGAGATTGGGAATGGAATTTCCCATGTTAGTCGTTACTAAGGGCGGCAGATCAAGCTTGATTTGGGCTTAGGGTAAATAAAAGTTTGATTCGAAGTTCAACTCAATTATAATAACCACAGTCTTAAATATATTACCCCTATATTCCGAATTCTAATAGGTAAGATTTAAGCTTGTGTAATATTTTAATCCATATTCGATTTTTTTATCAAATTTTCACAATTTTTGATTTTTTTGTTGAAAATCCTAACATTTTAACCGGTATTTAATAAAATATTAATGATAAAATATATTTTTAATATCTAATAAAATATCTTATGTATAATTTTGGAATCTAATTGAACCCAATTCAACCCACTTGAACTAAATATATTTTGTACTAGTTATTAATCTAGTATAGTAACCAATACGGTATTTAAAACTACAATGATAGCTACGTAACATACTTTTAAATAGAACTTCTCATGTTAGTTTATGTTAAAGATTTGTTTAATTATGCTCAATTTTAGCTAAAGAAAAATAAAAATTTGATTCGTAGTTCAACTTAATCATAATAGCTGAATAGTGGACTATGAGTTAGGGTTAAAGGAATTAAGAGTGAATAATTTAGGGGCACGATGCATCGTGGTAAATCGCAATGTAATATTTTACGCCTATTTTGATATTTAAAGATGCTTTTTCATATTTGTTTTCTTCTTTTTCTTTTTTTCTTTGTATTAGAAAAGATATACATTGAAATCAAAAATAAAATTTCCAATGTTAGTCTTTGAAGTCAGGTGAGTTCCAATTAAACTTTATTTCTAAAGAATGAAACCCGAGTTAATTAGGATTATGTAAGTGAATGACTCTTTGCCATTATGCATTGTGGTAGTTTGTGATGCAATTTTTAGCAATTAATTATATTACCCGTTATATGGTTTTTTTAATAATTATTTTATAATTTGAATAACACAAAATTTAAGACTTCGTGATTTTATAAAGCTGCAATTATAACGAAACAGAAAAATATCATCTACAAACTCTTTCTACGTTGGCATCTTTGAAGTAAAAAAAATAATCTTTTTTGTAACTTTTTGAAATATATTTTATTAAAAATTATTCATCTAATTAAAAAACTCTCGAGTTTACCAATCTTTCCACGATTAGATCTGATTCGTTCGTTTACAAGCCCACTTTGAAATCAAATATGGTGCTTAATATTGAGCCTTATTTAAATTATAAAATATCATAATAATTACCTTAGCATAAATAAAATAAAATTATAAAAGAATGATAAGACCATTTGCTTCTTCGTTTCCTACTATCTCGTGTTAGCGGGCCCGTCAAATGGGATGTGCCATATATCAACGGTCTAGATAATTCCACGTCGAGTAATCAACGGACCAGATCAGTCGCAGTTAACCCTATTTAATATGCATATCTCTTCGTCTCTAATTCCCCGCTCCCCCGCGAAAGAGTGGGAAACCCTCACAGGGTTTAGGCTTCTCGCAGGTACGATTCTCCCCGTTTTTCTCCTCCCAATCTTCCATCGAATATTCGATCCCTTCGTGAATTGATGTTAATGCGTTCATGCTGTTTAATTTGAGCTATCGATCGATGTAAATGGCGCTGTATTTGTTTGAAATTAGTGTTGTTTATATCTATCTTGTGTGTTTATCTTAAATAGGTTTGGAAGTTCATATTGCACTAGTCTAATGGTTGTCAGGCTTGGTGTGCAAGTTTTAGATTCTGCCCATTGGATGCTGATGTCGTGTAATCTTGGTTGAAATTCATCATATGGTTCCCTAGAAGCAACTATTTTTTCGTTTATTATTTGTGTACCTTTTCTTCTGTACCACTTACCTCGTCGTAGATATACAAAACCTAGTCGGCGTTTGACTTATTATTGGTGGAGTAGGGTGGTTTGTTTATCAGCTGATCGATTTACTGTGGCAAGAGTCTTGGGTGAAGTTATCAATGTTAGTGTTGTTGGTGTGAAGGATCTGTTTTGTTGCTATTTAGATTTTTTAGTTAAATGTTGTCAATATTTTTGAGGACCTTGATTAGGCTTGCAGTTACTTTGTTGGTATTGACTGCCATTTTTTGCTTGTGATGTGGTTTCTTCTGTTGTTGTAGGTTTTAATCATGGCTTTTGTCAGTAAGCTTGGGAACCTGCTTAAACAAACTAGTAAGCATGTTAGGTCAGATATTTCTCCATCAACAGCATCTTTGTTTCAATTGATAAGGTGCATGGCATCTTCAAAACTTTTGTTGGAGGTATGCATTTCTTGTATCTTTTAAGCTGAGAAATATGAGTTTTTTCTTGTGGCACGTGTATGTGACATTGCTTCATTAACTAGGACTGTCATATAGCACTGATGACACAAGTCTGAGGGACGCGTTCACAGGCTTTGGAGAGGTGATCGAAGGTAGATTTACTTGTTATCCATTTTTCTTGCCCTGCTTTAGATGATTTTTATTCTTACTTGTTGTGTGCATATTTTTTTTCCTGTTTAGCAAGAGTTATAATAGATCGAGACACAGGCAGATCCAGAGGTTTTGGCTTCGTGAGCTTTACTTCCGGAGAGGAGGCATCTGCTGCCATATCTGGCATGGATGGGAAGGTATAGTTGAATTCTAGGGAATTGAAAGGAAACTTATTCATTGCATGAAATGTTTACTTAATTGTTGGTGCATGCATTTATCACTTTTGACTGTATCCCTGTTAGGATCTACATGGGCGGATGATTAGGGTAAATTATGCAACAGAAAGACCTGCCGGGTTTCGTGGTGGAGGTGGGTATGGTGGTGGTGGTGGCTGAGGCAGTGGAGGTGGCTATGGAGGTGGTGGTGGCTATGGAGGAGGAGGTGGCAGCTATGGCGGAGGAGGGAGCTACGGAGGTGGCGGCAATTATGGAGGCGGTGGCAATTATGGTGGTGGTGGTGGTGGCGGATATGGACCTGGTGGGTCATTTGCCAACAGTGGTCCTGTCACCAGCTTTCAGGGAGATACATATAGCAACAACAGAGGAAATGCTTTCGGTGGCGGAGCACCAGCTGGTGGTGGAGGCAGTTTTAGTGGCGAAAATTATGGTAGCTCTGGAGGTGGCTATGGTGGAAGTAGCTCTGGTGGTTTTGGCGGTGGTCTTGGGAGTGGCAGTGTTCCCACTGATGGCAGTCATGGTTATGGTGCAAGTGACGTCACTGGTGTTACCGGAGGTGGAGGTGATAGCAACAACATTTTGAATGCTGCCAATAACAGTTTTGCACCTAGCTCAGAAGGAACAAGGACAGGCCATGGCAGTGGTACTGCTGATAGCAGTTTCTCTGATGACAGGCCAGGTGCTTTGCAGGGTAATGAAAATGACGAGGGATTCGATGGCTATGGTCAGGATGAAACTTTAGGATCTGAAGAGGACCAGGATGACGATGATTTTGCGAAGAGGAGAACCTGATGGACCGTGAACCTATTTGGTAGTATTTTGCTGCACTCATTGTTTATCGGCATGAAGTTTCCTCGTCAGGTATTCTTGTATGTTTAAGCCAAGAACTTCTGATGGCGTTGTGAATTGCAGAATGTTCGATAAGGAACAAAACATGGTTAACTGTACTTGTGTATGTTTGCCCCCACATGTCAGACCCTTGGCATGATTACAATTCGGTGCTCAATATGGGCGAAGAAGTGCATACAAACTATTACAGCGTGTTTTTCATCCTGATAGCTTCAATAGATAACTTCAATATTCTCTCTAAATATATGCATACTGATTTTAACAATTTTAGTTAGCGGATGTAGTAAGACGATGATGATAACTAGTGGCGAGTCCTCTTGAATTTACACGATGAAAATGACTGGTTCTAAGTGCTGCGGAGAAAAAGTACAAAGAAGTCCATTTGCAAGATTGCATATTACAAAAAACGAACTTTTCTCACAATCGTTCTTGTGCAGAATGCGTACAAGACATTTTGAGCAAAACTTGATCACATACACACTACTCAAGCCATCGGCCCTTCGAGGGATAAACAATCATTGGCAGCCGTTATCAAAATTATCATCCAGAGAAGCACTTTACTCTCACGTTTGACCCAAGCTGTTCTGCCTCGCAGCTGCAATCTGCTTCAATAGTACAATATCCCCATCTGTTTAGGATTTCCAAGTCAAACGGCCCAGAATGGCTTTGGAACTGACTGTTGACTACACTTTGCAACGGGCGGCTCCTCTGAATCGTCATCGTCCTCACCATACTCAACCAGCTTTGCTAGAGTGTCTAAATAATAAAGGTAATCACTTGTAAGAATTTGAAATAAAAAAGAAATAACAAAACATGTACTTAATCATTTTTCTTCTTTTAAAAAAAGGATATTGATGACAGGAATGTCACGATTCCAACTATTCTATTTCATAATAAATACCAAACGAAGAGGCACAGCAAGCCTACAGCAAGTTGAGAAGTTAAATTCATGTTCAAATAAAATTGCAAAAAAATGAACTACTTATACACCTAGAAACCACCCCATTTAACATTTCTACACCATAGCACGAAGCCGGGTGGCATTGTCCTAAGAACTTATATTTGCCCATTATAGAAGGGCCTCGATTGCCAGTATTCAGCATCAATTTTGTGCAATGGCCATTTAAAACCGTTCGCAGCCAATAGAAGTAGCCAGTTAAAAAACGTATTAATTCAATCACACAAATTTGACAATAAAAACCTGAAACACCACCCGGAGGAGCCTTCTGGGCAGGTACTTTGTCTTCCACTTTTGCCGGTGTAGTGAACTTTGGAGGTGGAGGAGGCATGCTTCTTGGAGGAGGAGGAGGTGGCATTCCACTCGAACCTAACTGAACCAGCATTTTAGGAGGAGGCATTGAAGAAAGATCACGTCTGCTGGAGTCTTTTACAATAAAACCTGGCTTAACAAATGCTGACCGTGGTGGTGAGTTCTGGAAAACCAAATTAAGCATTCACACCCCTCAAGAATGTTAGTCTAGGGCAAAAAAGATGTAGTTCTAATTGCAAAAACTCCTAAGCCCAGAAAGTAAAATTTTGTTTCTGCACTTAAGGTTGTAACATAAGATCTATTTTTGAATGCCCATAGTATTCCTGTGAAACAAAGGAACCAAGGTTCGTACATAAGTCAAGTATGGGCTTGTCACTTCATAGAAGGTAAAAGAGAATACCTGGAATAATATTGAAAAAATTAGCTACTTAACAAACAATTACATGGAGAAAAGCAGGACAATAGAAAGTTGCATTATACATACAAAAATACAATAAAAACTAGAATTTCCCAAGGAAAGCTGCAAAAACTCTTTCCCCCTGATCGTTTGCATAAGAAACACAAATTCATTGTCTATTTACAATTTCACACGGAAAATTGCCAAAAAATATTTTCCCAAGCAGTAGGATAAGAACTGCGGTTAACTTGTTGTCTATTACAGCAAGGTTTACCATCCTAATCTTGAATATGTCTTGGATAATGAGAGGAGAGATCTCAAAGATAGAAAAATTTTCAAGACAAAAATTAGTACAGTTTAAGAAATTTAATACAATCTCAAACATACTGAGTAAAGTAGTTAGAGAATAAAATGGGAAAATAAGATTCAATTAAGAATGATAGATTTTATGTACTCGTGCAAATAAAATAAGAGAATAGGAATTTCATACAAATATTTTAGATGGCAAATTGGATTTATTTAACGTTAAAAACCATTTTGTCATATAAATACGTATTAAATTTGATTTACGGTTAGAAATGGTTGGATTGAAACATCATTATTACAGGTTTACAGAAAGCAAGGAATAAAAATGCCATATAATGCCCTAGGTTTCCTATAGGAGCAATCAGGTCACATACAAAAACATACATTCCATACCTGGGAAACAGGTTCACTTGAAGCTTTTGGTAGTTCTTGAAACTTCCGCTTTGGAGCAGGCTTTTCTTGGCATCATTCTGTGGTACAGGGCAAGAAGTCGTGTTCAAGTTTGGTGGAGGGACGGCTGCATCCAATGAAGTTGAGATTGAGACAGCAGCAGCTGTAGGAACTGATTGCCTTAAAGCAAGAGCAACTTGCTGCAATGGAGTGGCTTGGGGATATATTCCACCATAACCATTGTAGCTCGTTCCCCCAAGTGCTGAGAAATGAGGTTGACAAGCCACATCAGGTTGTGGCCATTGAGTATCAGGCATAAGATTAGGGTGTGTCGTAGATACGGGATTATTAGTTGCTGGCCCTGCAGATGATACTACCACAAAAGTGTGGGCAGAAGAGATGGATGAGTTCAATTCCCCGGTATGGCATTATAACAACAATACAGATCCACCATGTTAGAAGCCAGGCAGATGGAGATGGTAACCATACCTGTACTAGTACTCTGAACCCCCTCGAGTAACTGTTGTGGAGGAGGAACAGCACCATATACCTTAGATGATGAAACCCTGCATTGGAAAAATTTATCGTTATCTATTATACCCAGACTTAAAGTTTGCATATATACTGAAAATATGGATCCAAAAACAAAACTCATAAAAAAGGTTGCCTCATTAGAATTAATAGAAAAGAATTCCTTAGATTACAAATCTCATCTCCACACAAATTTTGCTGCCCCATCCTTGCCAGGATGGCCTCCTTCAGGTAGAATTTGCATCACCAATTAATTGTCTTTCACATTGAATCCGAAATAAACAAAGTAGTAAGTTTCGCTATATATTTGCTTCTCAATGCAACCCTCAAACGGGAAACATGAAATAAAAATTTTAACATCAAACGTCATCTTTTACATTTCCAAATAAATACAGAAGCATCATGTATTGATGGTCGATTGATGAAGATATTATGTGATCATCGTTTCAGTTTGCTTCAACATGACAAAATGGGAACCAGTTGCACTGGCACTGAAAATACCATGATATAATTCATAGTATAAATTGATAGAGCAAGTCAATCAATTTCCAAAGCACATGGCTATTTGTTACCAAGATCTGAGGCACAACCATCTTGATTTTAAGCATATAATAATCCTTAGCAAACTCGCATTCAACTTTCCCTTTAGTAATATTTGCTTACTTACTATAAAAACATGACAGGAAGAAAAAGAAACTCTAAAGTCTACAAGTTACATCAATTCTATGTATTATTGTACATCATATATCACATATCAAGTCCAATTTCTATGGGCAAGTATAATATCAACATTTCACATAATCATTATGCAATATCCTTTCAACTATGCCTAAGATTATGAATGGGAAAGCTGTAGAGTAAAGATAACTAAAAATATAACAGATTAGGAGATGATGATTTCATTCCTTTGTGAGTGCTATTTATATAGCCATACTACAAGAGTTGCCATATTAAATCATATTTAGGAATAAATGAAAGAAACAAATGGGTTGAACTTATATATTTCTTCTAATGTTTCCAAGGCCCTTAAGTTGTATCGAAGTTTATTCCTTGGCTCGTTCTCTCCCATATTAGTGAATGGAGTCAAAGGCGTCACGTCGATAGGAGGGGGCCTCATTAGATGGCGACTCCTCAATAGGCGCAGCCTCATTAGACGGTGTCTCTTCCGTATACGTGGGCTCAGTGGTAGTGAGGAATACCACATCATGACACCATCCAGGATCAAAATAAAAGTGGACAAATAGTAAGATGTTTAGGCTGCTTTTTTCAGCGTAATTTGATTCGCAGACATATGGACAGATTTTTTGTACAGATCTACTCAATGCCAAAATGCATCCGACTTTCTTTTAAATTCTAGAATAGGCTATCCAATAAAGTGAGATATCTAAGATTTTCCACTCAACCAATATAATTACATACCTAGAGGCACCACATTCCTTGCTAATTGTGTCCAAAAGGTTTTCTGTAAGAAGCTTAGCAGATTCAAGGCTTTTCACATTGTTGCTTGACAAAAATAAATGCAAAGACTGAAGCCCATCTGCATTGAGTGAGAAAATAAAAGTTTTACCCAAAAAATAATTTGACCTTAAAGAAGTAGCTAAGTTTCTAAAGAAATGAAATTAACTAACCTTCATTATCATTATCAACATAGCCTGAACCTCGCCCTCTCAGTATGACATTTGCTCCTGTTTCATTGATAATATGGTTTATATACTGGTCCTGCATGGACAGATGCCAAACAGCAGCAGCACAAAAAAATTCTCCCAGTTGTATGGAGATGTCAAAGAGAGCTCAAAAATTAGCCTTTGGTTTTTCTCATTTACAAAAGCAAATTCAGTATGAAAGGAAAAAATCAGATGCCCAGCCATTAATTGGCGACCAAACAAAGAGTGATATAAGGACATGCATCATGGAAATTAGTTAAGAATGATAAGTTGTAAACCGTAAAAGTTAGATACAGAAAATTTGCATAAGCTAAAAGTTAATACACAACACTTACGTTTGGACCACGGATACGAGCCACTATGTTAACTGATGGATCAGGTTCAAAACCCAAATATAGACATGCAGTCAATACACTAGATCCCTGCAAGTTGTGCCACGCTTAAAAAATGGTGTGGCCAAGAGGCATTCCAAGTGAAATAAAGTATACCTGTCTGGCAGAACCAATGGACAGAGGAGGTATAATAACTTGATGTTGGTTTTGACATTGGCCTTGTTTAATTATATCTTCAACCATCAAAGCTGCATGATCCACAGCCTTAATTCGTTCTACCATATCTTTTAACTGCAGAACAGAAGCAAATTTGCCAAAACTTTTATGTGAAAAATTACATAAGATTGTGAGGGTGTTCCGTGACATAAACATAGACCCCTTGTAACTTGCTAGAATATAGAAATATAGAAACACATTTATAAATTTTTCAGAACGTCAGTCAAATAGCTATTAAAATTTCAAAGGATATGACAGTAGAAATCATTTCAACATTTGCACTAAGGGAGATTCATACAATGCAGGGTTCATATCTATATTCATAAGTAGCCTTAAAATAATAAGTAAGTTCATTGCAGCCGTTCATTTGAAAATTTAGATAGTTTTTACTTACGTGTGAAGCAGCAGATATGTGAAGGTAAAGAGGTTTTTCGGACATGGGCTGTACACTTGGTGGAATATACTTTCCCCTGCAAAACAGAAAACAAGACAGGAAAATAAAAATGTAAAACATAACCCAAATTAAACCATCTTCAGATTGTGTAATTGCTTCTTGCTATTATATCTCAAAATATAACAAGAAATACAATACGCACTGCATAAAAAAATTACTAAAACCTTACCGAGTTATTACTACAGCACCTGTAATTTTCTGAATCTGCAAAGCAACAAAAACGACCATAACATGGCAAAAATTTCTAAGAAAATAGACAGGCATATAATAAGCAAGTCTAATGTTTTCATTGGTAAAAGAATCACCTCTTCTTGAGTTTGACGTTTTGTAAGTTTGCAGCGGATGGCAGGTTCAGCATCATTAATAACAATTTCTCGTGCTATGAGCTCATCTTGAATTTTGTTCTGAAAAAAAAATTGTACAAAAAAGTTATCAGTACTAAACTAGTATTGATAAATTTCCACTGAAAAATTAATCTACAAGAACCGAGTTTGCAAATCCTGCGCATTCAAAGTAGACAGCTTACTTGATTAATCTTTTGCACTAGTGAACTAGAATTTTGATGAATGAGGGGAGGTACAGAAGCACCAGATGCTCCAATCACATTTGCTAATAGAGCACCAGGCATCACGCCAGGGGAGTCATCCCAGCAATAGGACCTGTACCATTGGATGGAGGACCGACAATAGGAATTGTCAACCCAGCCGACATAAATGATGGTGCTTGCTGGTCCCACTTACTCCTTTTCCTAATAAAGGGTAAAACACGTTTTTAAGCTTCTAAAAAAGAAAAAGAAAAAGGGAATAACAACAATAATTTTTTTTTAAAAAAAGAATATGAAAGAATGACAAAATTTCTGAAACCAAACATCTCAGTTCAATCCATCCATAAATTGATCTTTCACATCATCAAGATCAAATTAGCCATTACTGTGTATGGAATTGTTAATAACTGTAGGCACAAATTGGGAGGGGAGATATCTCAGTCCAATTGACCAATTAGATTATCATCAGCATCATCCAGACCAAATTAGCTACTATGGCGTGTAAATTCTACAATCATTGCCGCAATTTTTTTAACATACAAAACCGCCAGACCAAGTTTTGCTACAGAGATATCTCAGTCCAATTGATGAATTTCCAAACTGCGAATATCTCCGCCAATGCTTGTGCACTGCCAGTCCAGACCAAATCAGATACTATAGTGTATGGAATTGCTAATAATCAAAGGCACATTTGCGCCAGAAAAAATAAAAGAAATAAATAAACTAATCAATCAGAAGCCTCTCTGTCAAGTATCACCATCTACAATCCTAAATTGCGATCATATCATTAATGGCACGCGCAAATTCTCCTCGCCCATGAACAGAAGATGAAAGTTAAAATTCTACAAAATTCGTGCAGGGAATCAAACCCTATATTCTAGGATCATATCTCAGTCAATTAGTTATACCATCAGCACCATCCAGATCAAATTAGCTATCATGGTTAAGGCAATAGCTAATAATCATAGCAACAAATTACAACCAAACGAGAAAAAAATCGTAAGAAATTGATAAACTCATCAATCAGTGACCTCCCTATTGCCATCTAAAACCCTAAACCATGATCATTACATGAACAACACGCCCAAATTCGACACTCCACCTCCACCCCCCACAATACAAAGCCACGAATTCTTAGCCCAACAAAATTCTACAAAAATCTGTGCGGCGAATCAATCCCTATTTCTATCATCATCCAATATGCGTGAATCGAACAATTGTAATATGATAATATGAAAAAAAGGATCGTTGAGCGCGAAGAAGTAGAGAGGAGCGGGAGGGGAGGGGGACCTTAGACGGTGGGTGGGGGCGGGGGTAGTGGAGGAGGTGGAGTCGCCGGAGGGGTGGGATCCGCCGTATTCCGTCATCGGAGGACGATCGCCGGCGACGAGATTGGGGGTCGGAGAAGATGGGCCGATGGGCCGAATGGGTTATATTTTGTGTACGAAGAATTATAATTTTATTTTTATTCTTATTTTTTGATAGAGTCAAAATCACGTGTAAGATGTTCGCTTGTGTTTTTTAGTAAATTTAAATATAAAAAACACAATTTTAAGTCTTTAACTCCTATACTGATCACAATTATCAACTTAACACGGATTATTTTTTAGGCATTTTTTATTAAATTTAAATATCAAAATAAAAAACCCCATCTTTAATTCCTAAAATGACCATAATTATCAACTTAATATAGCTTATTTTAAAAAAAATGATCGTTTACAACTTTTAGCCTATAACTTTATTACAAATATATTATTTTTTACAACATAATTAAACTTTCCTATGTAACTGTTTAAGTGTGATGACGTGATAAATTTAATTATATTATTAATAAAAAAATTGACAGTCCTCATTTTAATATTTAAATACAATTTTTTTAATTTAAATTTTTTTTAAAAAACTTTGGAATTGAGACTTTTATGTTACGGTTAAAATAATTGTATTTTTTTCTATCGGTAATATGGCTAAGTTTAGTGCATCATTAGTGATGGGGTCATTGATTTTTTCGATTGATGAGGTGGCCAGCATTGATACATTATTAGACTTAAGCAAATAGATGATGTGATTGAGTTCGGCCACGTCGCAGGGGTGTTATTATACTTTTTATAAATTTATTTTATATATAAATAAGGATGCTGAAATAATTCTAAAAAAAGATTAATAGATTGATTATGTATTGAGTATAATAGCTACTCAAAATAAGGAGTTTCCTAAGAAAGGTGGAATGCCTCAGTTGGCTGGTGTAAGGTCTGCGGTTCAAGCTCTCATGCTAGCGTTCTTTTTATTTGCAAAAAATATTTTCCCATCATAAATTACTAAATTTCTTTGTTTTTAGTCTTCGTATTATTTAATTTGGTCGATTCCTAATTGAATGACATAATTTTAAAATGTTTAAATCACATTATAATTGCAACACCTCAAATCCGGTTCACGCTCGTGAATCGAACCGGCATATTACAGGCCCCGGTTAGGTCGGCTAACCCGAACCTAACTCCTGTGGATCCAATCTCGGCGTCTTAAGATGAAGATACGATCTATCATGAATGAATAAATACGCAAAATCCTAACATGGTACTACATGAATGACAAGCAATTCAAAATACACACCAATACAGTTACGATCAAAATTCTGAAATAAAATAGATAGGGTCTCCCCTAAAAGTGCAATTAGGGTCCACCTTGTCAAAATAATATATACATGTATATAAGCATATATCAGCAATTTCATTACACACAATCTGATATACTATAAGCTCATTCTGGAACTTGGGTCCTCACCCATCATACTTTTGCTGCGCTATTGTAATCATTTCATTTCGTATCATTATCATGCCTCAAACATTTAATCATAACATGTTTATTAAATAACATCATAAACAAAACATGAAACATTCAATCACCCAATGTGTGTATGCAGAAGACCTTATTGCTCCTCCGTCCCAGCCGGCACATCCATCTCGTGCTTATCACCTACATATATATAAGAAAAACGTCAGTAACAAGCGTTACTGGTCCGAAAAGAAAATATCTATAACAAACTGGCTACGAGAGCAAACTCTCATATGAAAGAAAACAACATATACTCCACGTGAATACTCTGAAGGGCACTACTGAGGAGCCACTGGGTTGCAGACTCGGTAGCATCCTAAACTTACTGCTGCTGGTACTGTGCTACTCTCAGCACTTCTTTTTCAGTACTTCTCGTGAAACTTTATCCTAAGCCCTCTCCTTACCTCCATATTTCTCCTGGCCTTGAGCACGAAGGCCGAGTACTCTCAGGCAGTCGCCTTTAGTACCCTTTGAACCACAAGTCTGGACATGCGCTGTACTAAACAGTACCCGTAAACCTCCACGTTCTCCGGGTGTGAGGAACTCAAACGCGGAGTTGTCAGGATCCCTCGGGAATGGAACAGTCCGCTGGCACTAATCCAGAGCCAGCTTTGAACTGTCACGGCATCCTCTGCATGGTACGTGCAGTCGATTTCTCCATCTCTCGTCTCACTAAAAACGCGAAAACTACATATATATAGGGCTGGGTAGGGATTTATATAATAGGCCCGAAGGCAACTTGTGGTGGATCTTGTTTTCGAAATCATCCTCGAGGGATCTCATCCTCGAGGGGTTATTAATCCGGAAAATGTTCGGTTAAATGGCCCGAGTTAAGTGGGATCCGATAAAACGCCACTTAACCCGTCCTGCAGACAATAAATCAAACATACAATAGAAAAGATTAAAATAGACGAGTCCTAAACGGACCTGGTAGAAGCTCCAAGCGTGTCATCGCGCCTAGGCGGCGAGCTCTTACTCCGTACCTACACATCAAAACTAAATACTAACGCCCGCTAACTAAATGATGCATCAAACGTAATGAACATCAATCACAATTCAATCATCAACATCAAGCAACAGTTAAATAATCATAAATTTAAATAATTCTAACTCATCCTAGTCATACCAATTTTATTGTGTTTTTCAAAGTTACGTCCTGATCACTTATCATGCTGAGACTCCTACCTCATTAGATCGCTGAACCTTCATTCACACTTAATCTCATTATGTAACTTATCATTTCATCCCTAATTAGTCATTAATCACATCATGTAACTTATCACTATCAATCACATCAATAAATCAACCCTAGCATGCTGTGCTAACAATCATCAGACTTTAACTTATAAATTCGGAGGTAATTATACCTCATGTCGTTGGCAATCGGCGACGGCTAGGGTTCCGTCGCACGTCTCGAAGCTCAAATTCGGCGCTCATCGGCGTCCGAAGCTCGATCGAGCTCAACTGGGTGAGCCCCGCAGAAGATCCGGTGAATTCCAGTGAATTCCGGAAATTCCGGTTTTCTGGCAGCTGCTGACGGTTTTCCGGCGGCTTCCGGTGGTTTTCCGGCGACAATCGCCGGCGGCGTCTACTAGTCGGAAAGGGGTCGTGTTGGGTACTAGGGTTATTAATTGAGCGAGCCAGCTCGTGAGCATTTAGCGTTCGGCTCGGCTTGACTCGACTCGAAACTCGACATTTAAATGCTCGACTCGAATCCGACTCGAACTCGAATCTTACGAGCCGAGCTTGAGCAAGGTCGTGTTCGACTCGGTTCGACTCGGTTGTAACTCGAACTCGACTCGATAAAATAATATAATAATATAGTCTTTATATTATATATATATATATATATATATATATATATATATGTTTGCACGTATTTATCCGGCCACGTGTATTATTTCTGAAGAATTGGTCCATGCTATTATAAAACTGCCAGAGGAGATTACAAGAGAAAAAGTCTCCGTCATTCAAAACTGAAGGAGAGAATTTGGGTGGAAAATCCTGACGGTTTATGATCCCACGCCCGTAATCTCGAAACAGAAGAAGCGTGAAAAACTCTATAAGAGACAAAGCCCGACGTATTGGAAAGGGGGGCTCGTACGTTGAAAAGAAGAGAAATAGAAGAAAGAACAGGGGAAGAGCCCCTCGCCAGAGATTTATCTCCGGCGACCCCCTGGCCAACCACACCGCCATCTTTTCTGTGAAACATTGCCAAAGAGAACATTTCCATAGCCTTGAAGATGAAACCTACCTTGTTGCTGTTGCACATGCCGGAATAAAGATTGCTGTAAAATTGTCGCCATCGCCATGAGAAGAGGAGAAGACCGGTGAAGCAAGGTCTCCAACGCCAATGTCCGTCCAAGACCTCTCTCCATTCCCAGTGTTCCCTCACTTCCCTCAAAGCCAAGCCGCCAGCCAAAGCTGTGCCCAAACCCGCCGGCAATGAAGAAGAAGATAGCATCTCTGTTTTGCAGGTTCAACGTCCAATTTTTGGGCAACATTAGCCGTATTGGACCAGTCCGAGACCACAGGCGTGAAGCTTGAAGAGCCCCCTACACAACGCCTCGAGGACTTGCCGCCGGAGACTCCTGTCATCGCTGGGAAATCGCCACGAAGCACCCCACCAGAAAAGGGAGGGAGAAGGCGGAAAACAAAGCAACGAAGAGCAGATTTCGCTGGTTCTTTTCGATCAGTGACGGCCGTTCCCAGCGCCGCCGTGGAGTGAAATGTGAAGACGGAGGAGTGGTCTCGAAACCCAAAGTGAGCTTCGCCGGTGTTCGCCATTGCAGTCGCCGGAGAAAAGCCACGAAGAGACCCATCCGACCAGAGGAAAAGATAGAAAACAGAGCAGTAACAGCAGCAAAAGCCAGATTTCACCAGCCGTTTTCCGACCACCTCCGGTAGTTACCGGCCCCAAAGTGGAGTGAAATGTGAAGACGGAGGAGTGGTCTCGAAACCCAAAGTGAGATTTCGCCGGTGTTCGCCATTGCAGTCGCCGGAGAAAAGCCACGAAGAGACCCATCCGACCAGAGGAAAAGATAGAAAACAGAGCAGTAACAGTAGCAAAAGCCAGATTTCGCCAGCCGTTTTCCGACCACCTCCGGTAGTTACCGGCCCCAAAGTGGAGTGAAATGTGAAGACGGAGGAGTGGTCTCGAAACCCAAAGTGAGCTTCGCCGGTGTTCGCCATTGCAGTCGCCGGAGAAAAGCCACGAAGAGACCCATCCGACCAGAGGAAAAAGCAGAAAACAGAGTGGAAAACAGTCGCGGAGAGCTAATTTCGCGACCGTTTTTCGATCGGCGCCGGTCGTTTCCAGACCTTCTGTTGATATCAAGTGAAGATGGAGAAGTGATCTACAAGAACATGCCGAGAGCCGCCGGAGTTCGTCGCTGAGGTCGCCGGAAAAAAATTGAGAAGTGACCGATCGGAGCAGCGTAGCACAAAAGTGCAGAAAAGTGTCCAACTTTCCGGCATCCGACCGACCGACCGGAGCCGCCGCTGACTGTCGGACCACCGCCAAGACCTTCACCATTCTGAGATCTACAGTTCTGGGTGAACTCCGCCACCATCAGACGCCGGAAAAGCCGCCGCCGGAGCCCCAAAATCGCCGCCGCGTCACGCCGTAGCCGGGTCTGTCGTGCCCGTTTACCTCTGACCGAGTCCGCTTTCCTGCCAGGTCCGTGATCAGATCCATCTGCCCCACGAATTGCTAGACCCGCGAACAGACCCGGAACCGTGATCGTGTCCGAGACCCGCCCTGTGACCCGGATTCGAGTTGGCGCACCGTATACCAGAAGCAGACTGGCGTACGCATAAAGGAAAGATAGCCTGCGCACGCCATCCGGTCCGGTCCAGCATTTATTTGGTTTAAACCAACCCGGAACGGCCCGGTTCAGTGTATTATTGTTCCAGAAATAATTTGAAGGCATTATAGATCTTGGATTGAGCCGAAACTTACTACCCCACTATTTTTGGACGCTCTGGACACATTGGTGGGGTCATTTTAAGGATTTAAAAAGCAGAAGGGGATAAATATTGGCATTGGAGTCAAAGATCTTAGGCGAATTGATTTACCGGTGGCAAAAATTCACTGTTTTATGTAACTTGTAAAAATCAAAGGAGAAATAGTGGATTGTGAGTACTAATCTCACCGTGGACTGACTTAGGGATTCAAGTTGAACCCTAAGGAACCACGTAAAAAATTCCCTGTGTGTCATTTTACTGTTTCTATTTTCATCGCATTATCTCTTTGCGCGGCAAGGGCGCCTCGGTCCCACCGAACCTTTAAACCCGAATCACACATAAGAACCGATTCGACGGGGGGCGGACGATCCCGTGCCCGAACAATATATATATGTATATATATGAAATATAATAACAAAGAAGCAAGATAGTTAGATGGTAAGTATTCACCATGATGACTTTAAGGGGTTGTGGGTTCAAAACACATTGGCCTCATTTTTTTTTAAGTGAGGTATTTTTTACTTTTAATCGAGCTGGTTTCGAGCTAACGAACGAGCTGGCAAACGAGCTCAAAAAATAAATAGTTTAAGTATATTCGAGCTCGAACACATAAAAGATATTTGAGTCGAACTCGAGTATGTATGTCCAAAACTCGTTCGATCTCGAGTCGAGTTCGAACGAGTTTCGAACTATTCGAGCCGAGTTCGAACACATGATGAGTTCGGCTCGCTCGCTCAATTAGCACCCCTATTGGGTACCCTCGGAACCGGCTCGACGAGCCCGACTCATCTACGAGGTCGATGCGGCCAACGGAGGTGGCGGCTCGCCGGAAAATGGCCAAAACAGGGCCGGCGGCGATGGGTCGCTAGATCCGGCCGGCCAGGGCGCCGATGGCCTCCGCTCCGGTCGAGAAAGGCCGCTAGGGGTCGAAGACGTCGAGGTGACTACTCGATCGAGGCAGCGACGGTCGCCGGCGGCGGAATCGGTGACACGACCGAAATGTGCCGCGATGCTAGGCGAGCGATTCTGGCATCGCGGCGGCCTAGCAGCGGCCGGGGCTGGTCGGGGTGGCACGGCGATGCCGTGGCGGGGCTAGGCAGGGTCGATCGGCGACCGGGCGGCATCGGCGGCGACGGCGACGCACAATGGCGGCGGCGGGGTTTGGTTTGGGGAAGAAAAGAAAGGCGCGGGGTGTGTGGTGGCAAGGTCATAAATATTACTTGACTCGTCTCCGACTCAAGTCAAAATAATATTTAAGTCGTAAAAAAAATTCCAAAAAAATTTGGGAAAAATCTTATAAAATCAAACAACACCAAAAAAATCATAATTATATGCTCTAAAACTATCAACCCACCCAAAATGCCCGTAACGCGTCTTAACGCGGTAAACGACCTAAAACTAATTCTATGATCCACTATATATAAAAATAAAAAAAATCACTGGCATACTCTTATATATTCTGATAACTCATTCTGTTCTGCTGTGTTCATGACGTTATCATCATATACTTGGGTACTCATGACCCTCATAGCTCATACACGCGACCGGCGTCGGCTCGATACACGTATCCTGAAACTGACTCAACTCGAAAATTAACGGTCGACCCGACCGGTTCTGAATATAAAACCTTAACTCGAATCGTGGGTTTTACAATAATACCCACTCTGGCTCAACAATGATGTAACAAAAGAACAACAAATTTCATTGTCAATATTAACCCCTATTACAACATGTGGATGACAAAAAAATAGTTCAAGCCCTCCTAGTTTATTTTTTTAAATGATTTTTCTTTCTTTTTTATAAAAAATATCTGATTGTAAAAATATGTTCCCATCATAATTCATTTTTTTTAATGTTTTCATTTTCAGAATGAATATTAGAGCACTTTAAAGTAAATTTTAATTCAGTTTTTATAATAAACTAAACAAGATGTCATGCTATGCTAAGCACGATTTTCATTAATTATAAACTTTTATTTTTACCATATTCTAATCGATCAAATCTCGAATTCCCCCGTTTTATTACCGAGAGTAGATAGCAATTCACCAATAAAACCATATTATCAAAAAATAAATCAGGTATTTGGGCGGATTTGGCCGACAAAATTTAGAGAAAAAATTCCATCACTTTAAAACAGCGGTATCAGTTATAAGATGCAACATAAAAGTAAAAAATATCAAAAAGCTCACAATTTTTACGGTTTACATCTTATTACTATAAGCCACATAAAACGTACAAGATCAGCGAGCAGCAACGACTACATGGATTAGCTATGTAATTACAACTAATGGTTTGAGCGTGTCTATTTTCTTTCATTCACTATTCCTTTGATTCAACGAGTAAAGAAGAAAATGAAAACTTCAAATTTTTAGTCTGATCTGTTCTCCCTCTGCACAACCATCTTGTTCTAATTTTGCCTTGGACAATTCAGAAATGATATTTTTCCCATCTGTAACATGGCGTGGCCATGATAGAGTCAGGCCCAAAGACTCACTGCCATAGTTGAACCTGTCAGTAGTAAATTGGGTGTTGGAAGGTGAATATAGGGGAAAGGTCATGGCATTTGTTAGAATTATCTAACAGTTTATGCTTTTGTAATAGCAAGGCTTGTTTCAAGTGCATGTCCACCTTCTTCGGCAAATGCTTCTGTGCTGGATGAGCATTTCTCACTCAAAAACTCACGAACACCATGGTTGACATGAGCTCCTTTTCCTATTGGGAAGCCAAACGGCTTACTTGACAAAGGTCTGTCGCATCTTGTAGTGGAGTCATATGTAATGTCCTGCAAGTACATATTTATGATTAAAGATAAATTCTATTTGCTCGGAAAGCAAATTGGCTTACCCCGACGGATTTACTAGATCCACAAAGAGTGTTGTCTGTCATACATTTGTATAAGAGTAAGCTAGTCATAAAATTATGAGAACAAAACCAGAATTCCATACCTATTCAATGGCTTGTTCTCTTCTTTCTACATCCTCCCCTAGAGGGAGGCAACTTCGATGGTGGTGTAGGGTTAAAGCCTGGAGCAAAGTCTGGCTTCTCAAGGCATTCCATTTCTTCTGTAACGATAACAAGCTTGGGCAACTTACCAACCTTGTTGCAGTGAACTTCTTGGCAAAATGGAGACATTTTTGGCACCAAGTCGACAGAGACATCTTTTGGAGGCCTTTGTTGCTGATGACATCTCTTCAAACACTCTATTGTATCATCAGCTACACTAGCCATACCCTGTGAAAGGGAAATGTTGGGGGTTTTCATAGGCTCCTTTTGTTTGTTTTTGCATTCCTCTGAAAGGTTTGAAGCAACTTTCCTCTCCATGCTCTTTTTAGAACAAAAAAATGATGGGCTCTTCTTAATTCGAATGTCTGAAGCTGCAAATCGAGCTTCTGAATGTCCACATGATCGTCGAACAACATCACTTCTGCCCACATCCTTACCCCCTACCATATCTATGTCCATGTCAACTGCAAGGTCGTCAACCGAGCTTAATTTCTCAGAGGCTTCTTTCTGAAATAGATCTTGATCATTTGTAGAGGTTTTGGTAGAAATAGGATGTACTACATTACCGACTTCTAGCTCTTTTTACCCTGCAAATCTGTTTTATTGTTTGTGCAGGTCCAAGCCTCATGGAGAGACTGATGCTTCGGCTGGGAAGGAGAGAAAAACCCCAACAGCAGTTCTTCACATTTGAACCTAACAAAAATCAGAACAAAAAATAATTGTTGCATCACCAAGATAATTGCATCTAATATTTTAAATTGTTAGTATTTTAAAAAGCCCAGATACATCAGCAAGCTTTCAGGTTTTGAACAAAATATTTGAAATATATTTTGCATCTTCGTTGCAAGATTTGACACATTGAACAAAATAAGTGAACATTACCAGCTATATATTGTCATACAAACCTGATAGAAGTTCTGGTCCAAAAATCAACATATCTGCAGCATCCATTGAATACCTAAGGGCCATATTTTTGCTCCTCATTGTGTCTAAGAACTCAAAAAAACTCCTATTGACAACACCATCAGCACAAAGTTAGATTCATATTTCCATAGAACTCCAGCAAAATTCGAAGAAATGGAATCTTTACCTGATAGCATTGTCTGCTACAAAGTACATTGCTACATCATCAACTTCAGGAGGAGATGTGCAAAAACTCTGTGGCCAGATTGTAGAGAAAGGTTCAACTGTGAGCGCGATTTTTCGAGGCATCCGTTTTATCGCCTTATATGCTTTCTGACTTAGCAGCTCAGGTCCCCGACCAACAATTCCATCCAAAACATTTTCCACAGTATCTGAACCAACAATTATAAAACTACCCCTATAAAATCAAGATGGATTTAGTCAATATGATAACAAGTTTGTCTCTTTTCCAAACAAACAGATATATGATGTAAAGGGCATCTTAAACCTCCAAAGAATATTGGACTTGAGTTGGATCACCGAACAGTCTTGACCCTGCTCAACTTTACATCCACTAAGAGGAACCTTATGAAAGCCAGGAGGAGCATCCGTGGAGGCAACACTTTTTCCTTTGGAGGAGCATCCTTGTTGGTTCAAGGTCAGTTCATAACAGAGACAGGTTAGCACTTAGAATAGAGCAAGAATGACAACAAAACCAGAATAAAAGATCAGGATGAATAAAGACATGTTAGGCTACCTGATAAATTTTCATGCACGACAGTGGATTTCAAACGAATCTCTTCCACTTTAAGTTGTGGTTTAGTCTCCGAACATGGCTTTAACAAAGTGGGTTCCTTTGTTGCATTTGTAAAAGCATTGGTCTTTTTGCGGTTTGGGAAGGAAGGCTTATATGGGTGCATTTCACTGCCTCTTCTCTTTAGTAATAACATTCTTGAAGCACCTCGCAGTGGGGTTGGAATTTTCCCAGTACAACCTGAAGCCAAGCCAGCTACTACTTCAGCAGATATAAACTTTACTTTTGCTTTCTCTGAACTTTTTGTGGCATGGCCTCTGTAGGAGTTAGAAAGGTGAATGCTTTGTCTACTTTGATCTTCTGGTATAAACAGTCCTTCATTTATCACCTCATTCATCTTGATAGACCGTTGCCTTCTAACGAACTCTTGATTCTTAAGATGTGTCATTTTCTGTAAACTTGGACTAGAACTCGGACTAGCTGCAGGTGATGTATGATTATCATTCTCAACATGCTCACATTCATTATTGGTACGAGGTGAAGGAGAGGCCTGTGCCACAGGTTGGCAGTTTTCACAAATCCACTTCTCAAAATAGTCAATAAAACTGTTCCACATGCAATATCTGAAAAAATTCAAACCTGTAAATCATATATGTACATAATATAAAATAAAGCAAAGATCTTGCGTTTGTGATAAAACCAAGAAAGGTGAAGATGCCGACTTCAGTATATGTAAGACACAAGGACAGTATATAATAGAGCAGTATATCAAAATGTTACTTAACATTGAGAATGCCATGATATTGATACTCCAGACTACAGACTTGAGCACTATCCAAGGCAATGGAATGTCCCATATTCTGATTCATTTATAGCCAAGTCAAATTTATGGGGGGCATAAGCAAGATTTCTATGAAAATGGAACAATGAAGGCATGAAAAAATGTGCCCAAGTCTAAGCAATCCAAATTGTAGAGAAAATAAATGTACTTTGCTTAACACACATTTTGTGCGCCTAAGGAAAAAAACACAAGCCTTGAATAATAAAGTGAAAGAAAGAATACATGTGTTCTGAAGCCTTCTGGCATACACTGCAGGTCCGTATACATTCTGGATAGCCAACAACACCGCATATGTCACATTTTTTATCCTGCAATAGAAAAGCAAGAGAAAATAGAAGTTAATTGTGGTCCTTTAATTGATAAACAAAACCGATCAAACATAAGCACCATCATAAGGCAGCAAATAAAATGTTGTCTATAATTATGCATTAGTCTTACAAGATCTTTTGATAAAATTAGAGACTTGTGGAAAAGTTAGAGAGTCTTCACCAAACAAGATGTCCAGTATTAACCAAAAAGTGAAATTCCATTTCAGAAACAGTGAATAATAAAACGAATCCATTGACTTATTACAGCATGCAAATCACATCTCAAATAGCCAAACAATAAAGGCACACACATCAATCAAAACATGCTCAACTACCCATTTGCAAAATACATCCCAAGACTTTTCTACCGCCTAGCCTCGAAATTCTTATAACATAGAGCCACTTTAGATCCACAAATTAAAAATTACAAACAACTAAATGTTACTTGTCTGTTGATTCTTCTCTATAAGAGAGCTTTCTAAGTCTTACTTCAAAATGTCCCCTTGTCTTGCAGTTACATCCTTGTCACAAGATAGAAGCCCTTCCTCAACAAGTGCTCATCTAGTGACGGATCTTGTTATCCAGCATTCAAATCATCCATATAGCTCAAGAGGGCAAAGTATACAAACTGGTGTCACTAAGAGCACAAATAGCCAGGGAAAAACTCAAAAGCAAACAAACAACTTAGGAAGAGCTAGCCGGGTAATCATGAAATCCCTATGCTCAGCGCAATATGAAAGACGAAAGTAAACAAAAATAACGAACATCATTCTGCAGGGCCAACAACATTGTATAAACAAAAGCAAACATCTTCTCTTTTCTCCCGGACGATACCATGTGATACACCTTCCCACGAAAAGTAATTGTGAAACCACCCCAAAACAGTTCGACAGGAATCAAAACCCCCGAAAAGCTAAAAACAACACCAATGCACAACAGAGAGACAAGCAAATAGAACAGGCCATCACAGTGGACTAACCACAGAAAACAGTATTAGACACTTCCCCACCAAAAATACACATCAGACATCATCCCATCAACCAAAGAAACAGCCCTGCACATCACAAGGCTTCCTATCAACCGAGCCTCTACCACCCTTTCTACTAAAAGCACCATTTTTTGCACATACAATAAAAAAAAAGGATCCCCGCGAATGAAACCCAGTGTCTACAAAAAATACAACACCACACGTCACAGATTCACAAAACACAAAAGAAACCGGCACAAAGCAAGCAACCAACAAATGCCGTCTTCTCCATCTCCAAAAAAGCGAGAAACCCAACAACCTCCCTCCATCAAAAACATGCCAACCCGGCTTTCCGGACACCATCAACCGCCAAGTCGCCACCCCCGCGTCCCCATATCACACGACAGCACACTCCAACCATACACAACACAGCAACCACCAACATTAAAAAAAAAAAAAAGAGAGAGACAGAGCAAACAACAAAGAGTGAGAGAGAGAGAGAGAGACTGCGCATGGCTTACCGGGACGGCTGCCCCGGCGCCGGCGGCCGCCATGGTAGCACAAAAAATGGAGTCTTTCTTAGAGAATGTGGTGAGACCGATCGGGGAGAAAGGAAGATGAAGGGATGCTGCCCACGGCCATGCTCACCGAACTAGAGGGTACTGGCTTTGCTTCATAGCAAGGGCGAGAGTGAATGTCATGTCGAGTCGAAAGTAGTCTCGGAGAAGATGCTCCTCATCAAATTTAATAATGAGTCTGTAAATGCCGCCCTGGATTCACTGTTACCAGTAGCAGCAAAAAAACAGACTTGTAGGAGCAGAAATAGCTGGACACCAGAGCTTTCGGATGAAAGGGTTTAAGAGAAGAAATACCCTAATCATCAACTTAAGAAATTTATTAATAAGAACCGGTTACTTATGTCAATTTATAAAAAAATTTGGCATGAAATTACGTAACCGAGTCGATCTACTAAAGTATTGAACAACAATGTAGTATTAAATCCCAAAGATAATAATAAGTTATTTTTAAAAATCTTTTTATACAAGTTTCTATATGAAATGGAGATAATTACCTTTTAAAAGATTATAACAATAAAATAAAAAGTTATTCTTTATTTTTTTTGAAGGAAAAAAAGATTTTAAATCAAAATGAAAGGTTGAAACTTATATAATTATTATTTTTTTAATTGTTGTAGTACTTGAATAATTAATTTAAATTTCTTTAATTATGAGTATTTAAAAATTTAAATATAATAATTATATTAGCATTTTTTAATTAAAAATATTTAAACCATAGGTTCTACTGCTTGCTACAGCAAATCTTACCCACGGATAAATGTGTACTAACAAATTAAAGACTATGTTGAATTGGCTAGTTTGGATTAACCAAGCAACAATTGTCATATTCATATGTGTATATTACCCTTGATACACATTATTATTAACTATATGTTTATATACATGTTAACTTTAATGGATACAAGAGTACCGAAAAATAATTAGGTAGAATGTTTTTCAAATATTAACTTTAATAGATATACGAGTATTAAAAAATAATCAGGTAAGAAGTCTTATAATTAATATTAACTCTAAGATCCAATGAATAATTAAAAAAATAAAAATAAAAATATTTATTTATTTTTAAAATAATTAAACCGTCCTAATAATATTTAATGGGTAAGTGATTTACTTAAAATCGATTAGGTTGGTTATGAGGTATTACGAGAGATTATCACCCACCGGCCATGCTGGTCTATTATTTAAATTTTAAAATTATCATTAATGATATATATTAAATAGTGATTTGCTTTTATAACTAACAACCGTAAACACGAAGGCCGATCCTAAAAAATATTGCGTTTAAGGTCCAGATACATCAAAACAAATATTTAGATATTAATTTTTGGATGTTTTTTTCTACGTTGTTGCAAATTTGGTACTCCGAGATTTTTTTAAATTTTTTTGTGAGTTACCGCAAAATTGATTCGAGATGACCCGTAAAGTTCAAGACTCAGGTAACCAATGGTAAAAATCAACAAAAAAAACGTTATAACTTGGCCAATAATTTTAATTGTAACCAAATAAATTTATCATAAATTTTTAATGCCAAATAATTAAAATTTTTAAATAATAAAGAAAATATTCCATTTTCGTGTGATCTTAAGATATATATCTACATAATAAATAGATAAACTGACTTTTTATTTTCGATCCGATAATTTTTTGTTTGAAAATAGTTATATGTATATGTATATACCTAATTAATCTATCATATATCTGGACAAAATGTGCATTGTAGAATAAAAATTTTAACTTTAAATAAATTATACAGATGATAAAACCATCATCAACAAAACCTTTTTTCAGATTAAATCATCAAGAAAATAAAATTTAATTACGGAAACGTACCTGAATCCATAATAGCAACACAATTCTTCACTTCTTTGGGTTTTGATCTTCCAAAATCTACACCGGTTCTCTAAAGCCAGAGTTCCTGAATGATGGGATACCAGAAAAGAAAAATTAGGTGCGAATTCGGGGACCATAATCGTATTTATTCGTATAACTGTATTTATCTTATCTTTCATAATTCCAATTTAACCCATCATAAATTAGAGATTACGAAAATAGTATCTACACATATTTATCCATACTCATCTTAAATATTAATGACTCATTAACCTTAACATTATAGATCAATTTAATTTAGGCCTAAACCTTATTAATAACTTATGACACAATTATATACTTGTATATATACATCCAAAATCTAACATGCATAACTACTTTTTATTTGTGTTTGTAAAGATCTATATGTTGTATCATATTCTACTAAATCGATATATACGATTAAGTGTTAATCACTTACATAATGGGTGCAATCCTTCTATCTAAAACATGTTAACCATTCCGTTAACCTCCAAGACACCACCACCCCACATCCCCACAGCGCATTCTATGCACATCGAGTTTGTGTCGATGATTAATTTTTGTATGTTCTCCTAAAATATGGCCGAGTTGACACAAAATATTTAAGGGCTATGCCATTAAATATTAAAAAATGCAAAAGCCTCACTGACCATAAAAAGTAGAAAATAATAAATAAGGTTTTAACTTGGTTAATAATTTTAATTATAACTATTTATTATTTCCGAATAACTTTACTATAAAGTGGTTGGTCTTTTTTTTATTTTGTAACATATTCTGACATTTTGTGAATTATTTGACCACCGTCGGCCAAATACCTTTTTAAAATAAATTTTAATAATAATTCATAGAAATTTAAATTGAATGTTACAATTCGAATATAATGATAGAATAATTAAACTGTGTGCTAAATCAAACATTTTTTAGGGGCAATTAAATATTTTAAAGTGATATTCCCAGGACTATTTGTTGATTATTTTGAGCATGATTAATCCATAGTAATGGGAAGGGTGAAAAAATTTCAGAAAAATACATGCAAAAGACAAAAATCGGCACAAAGCATAGCAAAATGCAGGCTTCTAGGAGAGGGTATAATGTAAAAAGATGACCCTTTGGTGAAAAAACTGTACAATACATATGTACACTAATGCCTAAACTCCAAG
Organism: Piper betle; assembly: GCA_033002965.1. Taxonomy (NCBI): domain Eukaryota; kingdom Viridiplantae; phylum Streptophyta; class Magnoliopsida; order Piperales; family Piperaceae; genus Piper; species Piper betle. The sequence continues at coordinate 42,157 of JAURVB010001457.1, read as the reverse complement.
AACAAGCAGTGGGCAAACTGAAGGAAAGATAACAATCTTACCAGCCAAGAACCTTACTCGAATGAACCAATTGACCAACTAAAAAAACAATTGGCCACTTCAAGATTATGAATGACCCCAAAAAAGAAAACCTTCAAAGCTATGAAGAACAGAAGAAAAAAAGAATCGCGAGAAACTGCAAAAAAGCTGCCTTCCAAAGAAAGTTCCTGCTACCGCATCCGTTTAGTATGCAGGACTGTGGATGGAAGGTGGAAGCTAAGATTTGAAGTTTTTGAGTAAATGCAATTGTGCATTTTATTTGCAGGAAAGTTAACCATCAACAGCTATTTTTGACGTTGAAGTTTGAGCGTTTCATCTTTTTGAAATGCACACTCACTGCTTTTAGAAAAAATAATATCAAACAACTAGTTGTGATGAAGCAAGCATTCATCTCCAAATTATTTCTTGCCGGACATCCATGACTTCAAGGAGGCTGCAAACATTTACACTTTGTACACTCTCTAGGATTGACTCCTATGCATCGACTCCTCAAGCATTTGCATGGTCCGGGGAGGGAGGCTTTATCTTGCAGTTTATGTGCTTTATGTTGCCTTTTTTTCCCCCAAAGTAGCTTTATGTTTCTTTTGTATATTTCTGTTCTTTGAATGTTGCTTTTTAGTACAAGCAATAGCAATTTGAAGTCAGATTTTGCAACAAGATAAAGTTTTATATTCACCCTCTCTACTTTATGATAATGGTGCAATCCAAATTGACACAAAACATGTAGGGGGTTCAACTTGATTAGATTCGAAATTTGATATTCAAATGTTCGAATTTGAACCCGATTAAAACTTAAATCTTACGAATTAAGTTTGAGTAAAGTAGTGTTTGATTTAAATTAAATTTGAGTAAGATAATGTTCGACTTGACTCGACTCGATAATAATTCAAAATCAATTTTTACCTCGACTCAAACTTGACTTAATAATATAATATAATATCATTTATTTATTCAAAATATATTTAAAATTATATCAAATCGTATCCACTTAAAAATTTGAGTCACTATATAATAGTTAAAGTTATGGTCTTAATTATACCGATGATAACAGGAGAAATTTGATAGTAAAAACTTATTTATTTCTTATTAAGTGTGCAATTGAAAAAGATGACATCTTATTTTCAAGAAAAAAATATTTATAAACGATGAAAATTTTATTTTTATTGTTTAAGTAAAAATAAAAAATAAAAAAAATTCCAGTAAATGGGCTTCTTGGACCTTGGTAATGTTCATTGACTTCGTCCAGACATTCATCTCTCGCCCCACGATTTTCATCCCCACCCTGCCCACCGCTGCCCCTCCGCCGGTGCTGCCCAAATTCACTGGTCAGGACACCCACATTGTCATTGATGTCGTCTCAAGCGCCGTCCCCTCCTACTCCTTGGACGCCTGGCTAGGCAACTGCTGCCACGCCATGTTGATCTGCCGTTAGGCGGTGGAGGCCACTGCCCTGCGGTCCCTGGGTAGCCTGCCATTGGATGAGTTCAACTACTACTCCATCTTGGGCCAATGCTACAAGATGTTCGTGGGGAGTACTTCCAGGTCCCAATGGGGATCACCTGGCCGCTCATGCTCGATGGCAGGGAGCAGTGCCGATGGCCACCACCGAGGGGTGCTTGGTCACCAGCAACAACTAGGGCAAGGCCATCACCTTGTCTGGCTGGGCGTCGAGCGTGCTACTGCGCGATGGTATGACCCGCGCCCCTGTCGTCTGGTTCGGATTTGCGAAGAGGGCTGCCAAGTTCTTCCTCGAAGATTCGATGAACTTCGAGAATATGTCTGTTGTCTTTAACAAGTTCGCTTTTTGACTCTCTATCTTCTTTGAATTTTTTCTTTCAAAAAAGAAATTATTTTTTGTTTGTTTAGAAAGATGGAGCCGAAATTCGTTCATAAAATTGATGGGCAATTGATTTCGAATATATATATATACTCAAAATGCGTTCAATCTCGAATAAAATTCAAACACAGCAAGCTAGTTTGCTTAGCAACCTTCAAGACATGATACCAACAAAGAAATGGTCGAACATTAGGATCCCATGGAATGAGTCAATGACATCCTCGCTAGTAAACATTTAAGATTTAGAAAAAGAGTGTTAATATAGACAATAACAACATCGCCAAAAATACCACCACCGCCGCCATCAACATTTGCCCTTAGCAGTAAGCTTCAAGAATGGTGGAGGAATACACTCCAATACCAATGGCACCTCCAAGAGCACTCATTTCCTCGGCAATTGCATGAGCTTTATCTAGAAACCCAAGATTCACACAGGCATTGACTATTCCATACCATATGAGTTCTCAATCGCCAATGTCTCCGAAGCTGCCATGGCTTCAGATTTTTGAGCTTCCAATATCAACTTCGCCAAATCTTCAAACTCACCACATTTGATGAATGCCTCTGCAACCTCACCATAAGTCTGCTCACTCAATACAGGATTGTTATCCTCCTAAATGTCCAAAGCACACAAGATAGTTTCCCCACCGATTCTAGCTTGCCTGCTTTCACATACCCACTGATCAAACTACTATAGAACACACTCCCAGGCGAGCTGATGCCGTCGGAACAAGCTCCAAACTGGAAGCTAGCTACCAACCCTTCCAATTCAGACACTTTCCCTGCAAGATCCTTCTAAGCATACAAGTAAGCAAGGTGCCCGAAGCTGGCAGCATCCGGCCGAACTCATAACCAGACATTATCTCGAGAACCTTCTCGGCATCAATCACAGACCCCAAATCCCTGCAACACCCCTCTAGAGCAGCATAACAAGACACCAAATCCCGCCTCAAGCCATCCAACTTCTCCTCCATGGCCAACCCACAGTTCTCATACAAAACCCGTAAAAAAGCAGCAAAGATCCCGTTTTTCCTGCACCTTTCTACCACCGCCTCCCCCCAAACCGCAAACGGCACAGAGAACCGATTTTTGAACAAGGATTTGATCGGGGAAAGCACAGACCAACACGCCGACCGACTCCACCGACAGACACCGGGGGCTCTTCTCCAGCAGCAAGACGGCGGCGGCGAACGAGCGCTTGAGGCTGTGCATCTCTTTGACGGAGCAGAGGTGGGCGATGACGGAGTGGGATAGGCACCGGGCGGGGAGGGCTTAGCCGGCGGCGAGGAGCTTGAAGGACTTCCAGGCGACTGGTCGTCTTCTCCCCATCCTCTCTCAATTTTTTTTTTTAATAATCTCAAAATTGAATCGCATAAAAAGTGGTTGGCTTTATTTTTCCCCCTTAATTAATCACTCCTAATTTTTATTTGGTATTTTTCACCGCAACAAAATTTAAATAGTTTTTAATTATGAGATTAAAAACTTGTGGATGTTAACTTTGTTATGTTTCCATCATTTGAATTTAACCGGGTGTAAAAGGTAAGGCTGCTGTGTTTAAATGTATTATATAAATTGTAATTATTTAATTGAGTCAGTTAAGTAAGTAGACACTTCAAATTATTTTTTTTAATTTTAAAATATAATAAAGTAATACAAACAAAATTTAAAAAGTATTTTTTCTTTATTTTCATACTCTTAAAAATTTTATTTTTTCATAAATTATTTTTCATTTTATCATTATCTTTATTTATAAACTTTTGGCCCATTTCATTTTTTTTAAAAGAATTTAGACGTGGGATTGATGTGTGTGAAAGTTTTAAAAGAATTTAAAAGTGAGATTAATGTGAAGTTACTGTTTAAGCGTGTGAGTGAAATATTTTGAATATTAAACATGAGATAGTGTTCTGATTTTTTATGATAATGATACAAGTTTTTATTGATAAAAATGAGGGGCAATTAATATTAAATAAGAGATAATGTTTTGATTTTTTATGATAATGACAAAAAATTTTGTAGATGAAAATGAGTGGCGATTAATGAGATTTAAGATGGTAGGTAGGGCGTTTGTCTTTTTATATAACTTTATTATAAAATTTTAGTTTTAAAAAATATAATTTATATTATTTTGAAATTTAATTTGGTTACTTTATAAGTCAAATAATAAATTTTCATTATTTTTATTACTTGAATCAAAAAAAGAAGCCAGCCACGTATTTATTTTACCACAAAATTACATAATTGAGTTTGAAACTTAAAATCATAAAACACAGTCAATTAAAAAATTCATAGAATCAAAATAAAATTATAAAACTATTATAATTTAGAAGTTAATATAGTCGGATAATTTTCTTACTAACGTACAAAAAAATTTAAAAAAATTTTTAAAATCCCATTTATCTTATTTTTTTCATAAAAATTTTGTTTAAAAAAAAAACCTTGTTCATGATGTAATTAGAGTTTAATGACAAAGCGTCCTTCTGCACGGAGTGCATGTGATGTGTCGGTACGTAAAGAGCCCCCGGCCACGTTTTGTCGGCAGTCGACCGTTGCCCGCCCGCCGGACCACCGCCGACGGCGCCGCCGGAGCCCCACCGGCCATGGCGACCGCCCTCCTCCCCTCCGCAGCAGCATTCTCCCCTCCCTTCGCCGCCGGCGCGGCCAAATGCAGGTGCCGAGGGAGGAGCGAGTTCCCGGGCTTTCTCCCCAAGGAGGTCGCCGAAATCAGAGACCCCTTCGCTAGGAACCTCGCCAAGAGAATTGAAAGGATGCCTGTGAAGGTCGCTCCCTTTTTTCTTTGTGTGTGTGTGTGTGTGTGGATTTGGTGGGAAATGTTGAAGCTTTTGTTTTGTTGGTAGTTGGAGAGGATGCAAAATGGGTTTTTTTTTGTGGCAGTGTATTGATGCTGTAGATGATGGTTTTAAGTGTGGTAGTGTTTTAATTGTAGAAAAATGTTTCTCTTTGTGTTCAGTATGATTTTTTTTTTGTTTAGGGAATTTTTAGTGTGAATTTAGGCATAGAAATAGCTAGGAATGCATTTTTCCCGATTTTTTAACTGCACTTTTCACTGAAAATGTGTTTACTTTTGGTTAGTTTGGGTGTTAATTGGTCTGTAGAGACAGTTTTTCATTTATAGAATTGAATTTGTGTATGCTCAAGGTCATGGTTTCATTTATGAAAGTGACAATGATGAGCTCCGGGAGTAGAGTGCAGTGTTGTGGCTAATTTTTTTTCATAGAAAAGTGTTTTTTGGTGCTCAATGGGCATGCAGGGAAGGAAAAAATTCGGATGTATTTTTCCCGATGAAATTTCTTAGAAACTGCATTTTTTTAAGATTGTTTGGTTGTTTGATACGGGTCTGCAGTGACAATTTTGAATTTATGGCATTGACTATATTGATGCTCTAGATCAGTGTTTATTGTGCTTAATAGTACTTCAGAATAGGAGATTGTGATAGTCATCATAAATTACTTTCATTGCAGATTAGTTCTTCAGAGACGTCCATTATGAGCAGTTTTGTGAGGCCATCGAAGAAGGGAGACAACAATCCTGTTGTTCTTCTTCACGGATTTGACGGGTTAGTTTTTTTTTGTTGTCAGTAGTTTACATTTGTTTCGAATATTGTGAAAGCAATTGAATGTCAAATTAACTGTGCCTTAAATAGTTTAATTGACTAGTAGTATTTATGATTCTTGTATTGATCCTAGATGTTATGCACATCATGGTACACAGCTCCTGCTTAGAGTGGAGATACACATATCCTCTGCTTGAGAAGGCAAACTTGGAGACTTGGGCTTTGGATATACTTGGATGGGGTTTCTGTGACCTAGGTGAGTGTTGTCAGGTTTTACAAATGCTGTCCAATAAAGTAACGTTTACCATCTCTAAATCTCAAGACTCGCTGCAGACTCCAATCTCTTGGGAGTATTGAAAATTTCAACATTGCATTCTAGAGCATGTCTTATAAATAAAAACTTCAGGGAGTGGTGGCAGCTATAAAATGGATAGTAATTAAGGTAATGCCTATTAAATAAAGCTAGAAGAACGGGATGGCCTTTCTCTTGGTTTCATTAATAACCACAACAAATCAATGTGATCAGTTGATTTGTTTATGCAGTTTAATCATTTACATCACACCTTTGATAGACCCCACCAATGGCCATTCTATGTTGCTTCATTGCCTGTCCCAAATCTGGATTAAGGAGGAGAGTTTGTATCGGAAAAGACATCTATCCAACACCTTGTCACTGACACCAATTCTTTGGGATTTTGTAAAATAAAAAGAACCTTTTATAGAAAATGTATAAGAGTTGAAGCTATGTTTTGGTACCACAAGGTCGCATGCTTATTCCCTAATGTTCATGCTGTGATGGTTGTTTTGAGTGCACAGGTAATGATTAGCTTTTTAATTGCCATTTGATAACTAACTTTAGTTTACTTGTTCAAAGAGAAGCGCCCATCCTGTGATGTCACTGCCAAACGAAAACATCTGTATGAGGTATATTCGTCTTTCCTTTTCTAAATAGTGGAAGGCCCAAATGTAAATTTACACGCTTTATTACAATTGTTAATTTGTCTGCTTGAATGATGTTGCTATGTAAAACGTCACTTTTGAAGGATTGAGTTGTCAAAAGATACTTATGTCGTTATGGAATGAGCGTAGGTGTGTAAGTCTTCTAGTTGTTTTCTATAATAAATGTGGTTAAGTTGTTCTCTAATGTTGTTTCCAATAGCTGTGGAGAGCTTACATAAACAGACCAATGGTTTTAGTGGGGCCAAGTCTTGGTGCAGCTGTAGCAATTGATTTTGCTCATAGTTATCCTGAAGCAGTAAGTGGCTCGAGTACTTTCTGTTTAATTGCAGCCAGCATTTAGTAACATATTGCATTCTAAAGTCTTTGACATTTGACTGCATTATCTTATGTGCAGGTTGAAAAATTGGTTTTGCTTGATGCAAGTGTTTATGCAGAAGGCACTGAAAATATGTCAAAATTCCCAAAGTTTGTTTCTTATGCAGGGGTAACTTTCAAACATTATGGTACAATTAATGATCTATCGTTATTTGGCCGAAGTTACTTGTCAGTGTGCCGAAAATTTCTTTGTTTCAAAAAGTATTTGGATGTTGAGTTATAGTTGAAATGGAAGGTAAAATGTGATTGGAGTTTTAAAGACGTTGATACTTATATTTTGCAGGTTGCTTTATTGAAGAGTGTCCCACTGCGACTTTATGCAAACTACTTGGCATTCAACAGAATATCTTTTCCTTCAAGCTATGACTCAATGAAGGTAACTACGTGTATTCATATAGCTAGTTCTGTTTTTGAACGGATTAGCATGCCTAAAATGTGTTGAACTATGAAATATTTTTTTTGCTTTAGGTAGGACGTTTACACTGCCTGCTGCCTTGGTGGGAGGATGCAACTGTCGATTTCATGGGTAATGGTGGCTATAAGGTCACTTCACTAATAAAGAAGGTAAAAAATTCGGCTAAAGCTCATGGTAGATTGTGTGTGACCAAAAGCCTTGCTATATAAAAAAGAAATTTTTTTCTGGAATGTGCTGGATAACTCTTCTCAAACAATTATTCATTGCTCAGGAAACTCACTCCTTAAATTACTTATCATTTTGCTGCACGTCTGAGACTACTTTTGCTCCATTTTCTTGGACAGATTAAGCAAGATACACTCATTATTTGGGGTGAGAATGACCAGATAATCAGCAATAAGTTTGCACAGGTGAGCCTGATGTTGTGCACTTGCATTTAACTTTTACCATGTTATGACTAATTTGGTGCTTGGAGATAAAACACTATACAAATGTAAAAACTTCTTGGCCATCAACAAACTTGAAGAGCATGGCAATTTGAGGTGCTAGGCATTTATATGACAGAAAGTTTGGGAAATCCATTTCTACTAGTTTCTCTGATGAGGGTTAGTAAACTGCAATTAGATAGCCCTGGTAGCCTCTTTGAGCTATACCAAAAACTCTGTAAACTATTGCTACAGGCTGTAAACCTGATGCAATGAAATGTGGCTTAACGGGTTCACCATACAGTAATAATGACATTTTGAATCTAGATCTGAGCACTGTGCTACTAGAAAAAGACATTTTGATAAGATGAGGATGGTAGAACTGATATTATTCAGATGGATGTGTGGTAAAGCTCAGGGTGTGTTGAAGAATATTATATTAAGGCACTATTTGGAGTTGCAGCTTTGGAAATCATAATTCATAGTACTGTTTATGGGGGTTTGAAAATTTATAAAAGGAGACACAGGAAGGCCTCTAAGGAGTGGATGTTCTGACATGGTGGTGGAGGATCATTCTCTCCAACCCGACCATTTGGGATTATGTGGATGGAAATGATGGTCAACATCAGAATTTTTTTTTCTTAAAGTTGTTTTTTTTTTGTTAAATACCCTTGGTATTATGCAGCAATTGCATGAAGATTTACCGAGTTCAACCTTGATTCAAATACCTGAATGTGGTCACCTTCCTCATGTGGAAAAGCCCGACTATGTAGCCAAGTTGATTGTTGAATTTTCCACGAGAGATTCTACTCGGAAGAAAATTGAGGTAAACTCTTCATGATTGTCAACTCATGGCATTCTGATGTTATTAATTATGATGGATCATCATCAAACACTATGCTTCACCTTCATATTATGACTAGCCAAGATACCCGCACAATGTGCAAACATTATATAAGTTAAGTCATTGAAAAAATATTTGGAAGAAAAAAGGAGAGAAAAAATGATATTGGAAAATATAATAGTTTTGTATATATGTGGTACTCATATAGAAAAAAATAATTTTGTGATTTGATGAAGTGACTGTTTGTTTCAATCTCAGTTTTGTTGTTAATTAGAAGATTTACTGTTATTTTTGGAGATAGTTTATTAGTGGAAAATTTAAAATTAGTTTTGTTGTTAGTTAGAAGATTAACTGTTATTTTTGGAGATAGCTTATTAGTGGAAAACTCACAATAAAGGTAAATGCTAGAAACCTTCTCTGCTTTAAACGAGAAGGTAGATGTAGTGCACTGGTATGTGTGCTCTTGAATTTTGGGGTGTCGAGGGACATGAGTCTACTTAACCCGTTGAATGTGTTGGCTCGACGGGTTCCAATGAGTAGTTCAAAGTGGAGATTGAAAAGCTGAGCTCCAGGTTAACCCAGTTTGGACTAATTAAGTTCCAAACGGAAGCATCATGTTTGTTCACATTCGAACAAATAGCATAGTTGATCGGTTTGGTGCTTAATGAGGTGTTGAATGAAGAGAACTATGATGGTTGGAACCAAAGTATAAATCCAAAAAGAACTATAGAATGCAAATATCCTCCCTATCGTAATGATAAACGGCTCGTCTCTAGCCATCAAGATACCGACAGCCATTGAACACCACCCATGTTTCATCCCACAGAATCATGGTATCCCTTATTTTTTGTCTCATTGTTGGTAGTTATAACTACTCTTACCATAAATCCCATTGCTGGGGATGATGAGTTCTTTAATGGTGGGATTTGAATTCTCTTGCTGAACTGCCTGTTACGGTAATTATTGGTTCTCCAATGACTAGTAAAAAACAGGACAAACAAAAATTCAACAAATGGGTTTTTTATCTAGTTTTTTTGTTTCTATGAATTTTCAACACTGAATGAAACACTCAAAAAATGAGTGAAAATAAAACCTATCAAGGAGAGGTGTTCACAATCTTACATCTGCATTTTCCTTTGGTGCAGGAATCAAAGAACAGATCAATTACAGGGACAGGACCCGATCAACTAGTTCGGGGCACACAATGATACAGCAAAGATTCATTAAAGTAGCGTCTAGTTGTATTCAATACCTACATTAAAAATAAGACCTCAAGAAGAGGCTTTCACATATATGTACATCTGCACATTCACTTACAGGGACAAGACCTGATCAGTCACGCTATTGAATAATAAAAATTCATTAAAGCAGGCACATATTTTAATTTTATACATTTCATCTTTTATTTGTACCCGGTACTTGCATTCAATTTTTTATGTAGGCACACCTTTTTTAATGTTAGTTATTGCCCTATTAGTCGATGATAATGATTGTAATTATCCTGTTAACAATTGCTTTATTAGATGTACATTTTTTTTAAAGCACAGGTTTTGTTAGTTTTTTTTTCTTTTTTAAATGTAATTACATGAAGGAGATTAAGGTCAGCGTAAATGGTTGTTTATAGGGTTGCAAATGGTCATCCGATTTATTGATTTACAAACTATATCAAATTAAATAGAACAAAAGTGGAGAAGTCTTTGTTCACTTAATAAGAAAAATGATTAAAAATTGGATTAATTTAATTAAATATTTTTAAATATAAATTGTGATGACATCAAGCTCAGGTACGACCAACTTACCGAATTAATCGAACGTTATTTAATTATTTCATATATAACTATAAAATTTATTTCTACCTCAATATTGATCTTGAAACTTTTTATTGTTTAAACAATAAGTTAATGAATTTACTTAATTGAGATTGTTTATTTTTTAATTTTATAATTTTTTATACTAGATTATTGCAGTTTGGATGGTTAAAACACACTATATTTTGTGAATGGAAAAGTATTTTAAATAACTTAATTTAACTAACTCAATAAAATTAGGTTATGATATTTAATTTTTAACCAATTTAATAATTTTTTTAATTTTGTAATTGATAGTAAAATAATAAAAACTTGGTTATGGCAAAACCTTATAAACTTGCTAAACGACTTAGTTGTGATAAAGATTTTAAGAATAGTAAATGGTTATGATCACTGATGCACAAATCGGCCGATTCCACTCGGAATCCGCTGATTTAAATGGGATCGGTGACAATCCGATTTAAAAAACTATATAAATCGGCTAGGCTCGAATCGGTCCGCAAATCAGCCTATTTGAGTGGATTTCACCCAATTCGAGCCAATCCCGAAATAGGCTCGAATCAGCCAATTCTGGCCTGCGGCGGGGAGGCGACGGGTGACCTGGGCAGGGGTGGGGTTGGGGGCAACGGCGGTGGGGGAAGGGGCGGCGAGGGAGGCGACAGGGCGGGGCAGGGGCAAAGGGCGAGGGGGATGATGGGGCAACAGGGGATGACGGGGTAACGGGGCTGCGAGGGTGGCTTTGGGGTGGGATGCGAAGGGGGAGGGGGGGGCAATCGGGCAACAGGGCGGCGATGGGGCAGGGTGGCGACGGCGGCGGGGGAGAACGGGGATGAAATATAAGTGATATTTTTGTAATTAAAAGTTGACTTAGACTCCGATTCGAGCAAAAAATAATAACTAATTCTAAATAATTTTAAAAAAATCTAAAAAATATGAAAAAATATCATAAAATCTAATACACGTTATAACATAAAAATTACATCAGAATGACATATTCTATACTAATAACCCACCAATTTTAACTAAGTTAAAATTTTTATATATGACCGATTCTGCCCGATTTAATTGAACCGATTCTTGTCCAATTTAGACCAATTCTGACTCCTCAAAAATTGATTCCAATTTCGATTTTTATAACCATGGTTATGATAATGCGACCGAAAGTGTAAATATTGGCAATTATAACCCTAGTTGCTGCTCATTTTCTTCCTTTCTGGTTGATGTAAACTCTCCCTTTTCAACAAGATTGTTTAACAAAAACCATCAAGATTTTTTAACATCGCATGTCTGAAGCACATCCAAGTGGAGCATATAAGAGCCGCCCATCATTGGAAGATTAATTTGACCAAAAAGTACCACCAAACATTTGCAACTAAACAATCACTTGTGGGGAAGTAGCAAATGATTTTATCAGATGTTTCTCCAGAGAAAAAAATGCTCATGTTGTGCATATTTATGAACGGTCAATGCTGAAAATCAACAATGAAAGGGATAACATAAATTATCATTATCATTCAATCAATTTTATTTTAATATACAATCCATGTAATATTGTTATGACAATTCACTTGGACGCACTAAAACATCATCTGTCATGTTATCGATTTCCAATTCAACATGAGAGTAAATTTCACTCCTACTCATTACCAGCATTACGCTTTTTTAAAGAATAATTAAAATCAGATATACTGATCCGCAGACATCAATAAAATGGGCACTCGTTATTCTTCATCACTTTCATAGACAACTGCTCGACGTCTATGGGTTGTCCGTTTTCTGGGTGAAGAATCAGAGTCTGATTCAATCTCTTTTCGCTTGAGGCTTTCTTTTGGCTCCTTGCTTCTTGCCTTCGGCTCCTGCAAAATCACCAGAAGAATCTACACTCAGAATTGGCAGCAAACTATCTCATTCTCATTCATCATTTATGTTAAACAAGCTACATAACGGTCATGTTTCACTTGTAAAAATTGTTAAGTCAACAGATGAATGCATAGATGCATGCCCTTTGATGAGCTTTAGCCGAAAGGGGTTAGGTCCTGCACATAAAGTCACCAGAATGATTAAAAGAAGAGAGCTCCTACCTCCTCATCTTCCTCTGACGCGTCATCAGCATATACTTCTTCTTGCTCAGATTCATCATATCTATTTTCAGGTTCATCTGATCGTTTATGTGAAGTATATCTATCATCTTCATCACCCGTGCTTTCATACTCTGACTCCTCTCTTTCGCTTTCAGATGAATCCTCAACGGGCCGTCGTGTTGCACGGGCAGCTGGCAATGATTGTTTGGGCCGAACATTCTTGGCAATTTGAGACTGACATAGATAATCTTAAGCATGTCAGACGCAAACAAAAGAATAAATGGCAGAAGAGTTTGCTCTGCTTCCACAATCACAATGCGGGAAAGAAGTCGTTATCTTAAGAATTGTAAGAATTAACTTAAGAAATTTACCCTCTTTGCAGTCAGGATGCGCTTCTCAGCTCGAGCCTCTTCCAAATCTTCCTCTAAACGCCGACGGGAACGATGAGGTGTATAGTAATCATCAGGTTCGTCATCCTGAAAATAGAAAGATGGAAAGAGACATAATTTGTCAAGCATCATCTCATCTTCTATTATTAAACTTATTTCATCCCGAAATACTCTATGATATAATCTTCTTCTCATAACAATGATTAGAAAGGGCCACAACCGATTCTGGTTAATTCTTGTGTCCCTGAGCATATAATTGGCTCTTGATTGTTGACCATATACATAATGTCATACACAAATAAAAGCTTGGGGGAATGAAAAGATGAGACATTTGGAGAAAAATGAAAGAAAGAGAGAAAGTAATAAAGAAAGAAAGAGAAGACGCGATTGAGAATGGACCTCGTCTAATGCATCCTCCAAAAATCCTGGAGAAAGTTGGCGCCCTCTTTCTGCAGTCTGAGAATATTTGCGATTGACTTTCTCTCGCTTTCGATGAAGCAACACATTTGCCCTGATTGTTTGTCCCTCAGCCTGCAACAAATATTTATGAAGTCCTTAGAAGCTTTAGGTAGCCAAACATTGTGATAATTACTGAAGATAAATGTGGACACAATCTCAAGAAGATCTTGCAAGGGCTTCCCAGAATCTTGCTCTTGGAAAGATGCCACGATCCAATATAAAAGAATTCTCATTTTTCATTTCTCTGTAAATCTAGCTGAGATCTTACCTCCACAGGGATCATGAGATGATCCAAAAAAGTGAAAGGAAACCTTGGCAGCATCAAATAATGTGTTAACAATTAGACAGTACTATTTTTATCAGCATACAGATCTATCATCACTACATAAAGTCAAGGTGAATAACCATATTCAGAATAGATGGAACACACACACAGTAGCAAATCTAAGTAGTGATAGTTAGATAAGAAGAGCATGAGAAGCCCAACCTGCAATACTTAGTCAGTTGTTACCATCACTTCCACGTATATGGTCTTTATGGTAAATAATCTTCCATAGATTATGAGTAAATCTTTGACAAACCTTTTCTTTTTCTTCCTTCTCCCTCTCTGGATCAATGTCAGTGATGCAGTTTTTGACTTTGTACACCTTTTTATTCCGAGAATCAACAAGTGCAGTCAACAAACGATGAGACTTTGATGACAAAGATGAAGGCATAAACCTCATTTTCTTTAACAATCTCCCTTGAGATTGCAAAATTCCCTGCACTTGACATTTCAGAAGAGCGTGAGATATTATCATGACCAGATCCACATGCCACAAATAAATTTATAATCTACATAAAAGGCCCAATGAAGCCGACCATGAAGATCAAAGAACCACCGAACAAATGCAGTTAAAATTGTACTCACATTTCACAGTTAAAATTTTTTTCGCATGAACAAATGCAGCCAATTGTACCAGATCGAGAATGACATATTCTTTAAAATGCCAGATAAAAGAAGCTAAAAGTTCAAGCAAGTGATGGAAAAAATAATAACAGAAACTCCTAAAATCAATCAAATAAGAATCTTAAGTTATACTGGTGTAGCATTATACAAAAAATTACCTTTCCATGTCGAAGAAAAAGGTGTGTCTGATCATGTTGTGCCTCTTGCACAGATATGTCAAGGACTTCATTCCCGATCAATAGTTGTAAACTCCCATCAGACCACCTCACGAATCGTGCATTGCTTTCATACTGCAACAATAAGTAGTTACAGCCTTGGACATGGAAAATATAAATTGACTCCAAGTTTCCAACAAAAGACAGAAATAGGCAACTTAACAATCTTAAGTTAATATTTCATAATTTTTAAAGTAAATATTAAGTGATTCCCTCTCCTAATAGCTTGATCTTTTGGGATAAGTAGTTAGATAATCTAAATTTTATATGACCTCGAAGCCAAAGGTTTGAGATTCAAAATCTGTAGGTAATATATGCCTGAAGAAATATTAATTTGCATCATGTTGTGTCCAATAGATTATTTGCCACGTGTTTGTTCACGTGCCAAGCCTCGAAAGTTTGCTTGCACGCGAGGGGGAGTGCTGAAGTAAATATTTATTGAATCCCTTTCCTAATAGCTCGAACCTTTGGGACAAGTAGTTAGACCATCTAAAATTTACAATAATTATAATCGCTTCTCATTTAACAAAAACCCGTGTATGTCAAAAAGCGCCGAACTCATGTCAAGATGAACAATTTTGTAACGAAGCTTCAAAAATTAAATTTGATGTCAGAATTCACATGAAAATATAAAAGATAAGTTTTTATGTTATATGCCTTCATGAAAATTCTCCAAGGAGGGAAAAGCAACAATATCAACATATACCTTTCCTGTTTAAAGATTCAACCTCTAGAGGTGATGGTTACAATTGGAACATAAAAAAAGACATCTTACATAAAAGATTACAAAGAAATTCAACCAACTTAAAGTTAACTGTAAACTAGTCACCAAAACCAAAAAAACAAAACTCAAAGCAAACATAGTGCTCACATCAAAATTCAAATCAGTCATCATTAATGGCACCAGAGATGGTTATAAATCATTGTAAAGTTATAAATCACATAGTCCCATCTCGCACTCAATGGCACTAGAGATGCTTTAATGAACAAAATAGTTATTTAAAAATCTGACCAAAAGGAAAAAAAATCCAGGTATATTCTCATGTGGATTGATCTATCACCAAGGTGTAAGGATCTCATAAACAAATTGCAAGATAAAATTTCTTATTAGTTGTCTAGAAATTACACAAAAAGTCAGTACTAGAAAAGAAGAAAACAACAGCCATGTTTTTTCCACTCACAGATATGGTGCCATCACGGTTTCGTACGTTCCTCCAACGTACAATGTTGTCTTCAAGACGAATTCGCTTCTTAGTGCCAGACTCGTCCGTTACAAAAACATCCTCTTCAACATATGTTTTGGAGTCAAAAGGCTTTGGTTCAATGCCCAATATGTTAGAGACTCTTATCATGTTCATCTAAAAATAATAATAGACAAAATGAAAATTTAAAAGGCAGAAAGAAAATAAACAATTATTGATCTTGTAAACAGAATACAAATGCAGCTGATTTTTCCTAAGTAAAATGGAAGACAACATAAACTGAAAGTCCATTCAACATCTTATTCGATTTTTCATTGTTTAAGTATATACTAAAAATTACTAGATAAATCTTCTCATACAGCTGCTTCCCATTGAAAGTTGAAAGCCATGTAAAGTAATTATTTTCCAAGGAACACCAATTTAAGCTAACATGCGATAAAGAACTTCAAACAATTAAGCTTGAAACACACCCAATAATTATTACTCCAAAAAATAATTTAATGGAAAATTCTATGATTGTGTAGACTGTGAAGCCTAATTGCCACCACACAAGCAACACCGGTTAAAGAAATAATCATCTGCTGAGAAGGGAAATGGGAACCTTTTCTGGCAGACAAGGAGGTGGGCGTAGTGGAATCTCCAACTCAAGTGGGGGCCCCACGGGTTTCTCTTTCTGTTTCTGATCAATGTTATCTTCTTCTGATTCATATCTCATATCTTCATCTTGCACCATATCTTCTGGTCTCAAATCTTGATCATCATTTTCTTCATCTTCCATATGAAATCTCTATTGTAATAAGGGCATAAAATTTGCTTAATTTTAAGGAAATATGAATATGAAAGAGCAAGCATTTCTGACAAAGAAAGTAGCATACTGGTTTTGTGAAGACAGGAAGCCTACTTTATTCCTTGCCTTTTTTTTATGATGATAAAGACAAAATAAATCATTATTGTTTTTAACTAATAATTCCACATGTAACAAGTAAAGATATAACACCAAGTTATGAAACTTCGTACATTTCACTTACATAGGATTCTTGTTTACGTGTACTATGAGTTGCATAATCTTCTGGTTCATCCTCATCAGAATCACCAAAAACATCTCTTATCTCATCCGTTGAATGTGCATTCCGATTTCGATGTTTATCCTCTTCATCATCGGGTGAGTGCCTATGTAAATCGTGAACAGACCACGTATATTCAGGCCAACAGTGATATCCAATTTGTTTTTTCTAAAGTTAGACAAGCATGATGACAATTATAACAGTTGTCCAAGTATCGAAACTTATCCAGCATTCAGCACTCTACCTCTTATTAAGAGTCATTGTGTAATTTCATCACACTTACACATATTTGATCATGGCAGACGACATAACCGAAACAGCATGATGCATGCGGACTGATTAAATTTTTATATGTGAAATGCTTGACAGATGTATATGTTTATAAATGAGAAAAATAACCTTCTTTTACCTCCTCTTTGACCGACTAACTTCCTCTTCTTCATTGTCCATGTACTGGTTGTCATCAGATTCTTCAGAGTCACTGGCAATTACGTCCCTTCTCTTGCTTGTTGCTGTCCTTTGGCCATATTCCTCTTGTTCATCACTTTCTGCTGTTTCTTTTCCATGATCATCTACCATATCATCATTTTGAGCAGAGTTATTATCATCAGATTTCTCAGAACCACTCACAAACACTTCTCTTCTGGTGCTTTTTGCAGCGGTCTTAGGGTCATAATCCTCCTCCTCTTCACTTTCTGCTCCTTTTTTTCCCACACTCAAAGCCCTCTGATCACTAGGTTCTTTTTCTGCCCTCTCGCCTTCACTCTCTCCCTCGTCAGGTTCTATCCCATGAGGTTCCCCTTGACTCTCCACTTCCACTTCGCCTTGGCCTTCCACCTCTGCCTCACCTCCACCATCAAATTCTGCTTCCCCTTCTCCTTCACCCTGAAGCACACAGTGGAATGCTAAACATTACAAGATCAGCAGGAGGCAAAGAACAAAATTGGAAGTTGATACAGGGATCATGAATATCAAGGCAACGAAATCAAACAAAAGGACAAGATATCACAAAACAATCAGGAGTAAGCCTTTGTGACAAAAAAAAGGGTAGGTGAATACACTTGAATCATTCAAATGATCTGCAACTGATATAAAAAATAAAAAGCAGAAGTACAATACCCTCTAATAATCTATTAGCTATATAGAAAAGAACCCCGACCACCATTATTTCAAACCAAGCCTTTATGACAAAAGATAAAGATAAATAATCTTGCTTCTTTCAAAAGATCTGCGACTAATGTGAAAAAAAGCCTATTAAGTATAAAGAGAACCACGACCACAATTATTTGGGCTTGTTCAAGAACATGATGATGAATTAGATAAGATATAAATCAAATGTATATCAGAGCTGGTTTACTTCAACTCTCCGTTCCTATCAGCTTAATTTAGTAGACAACTCCATCATAAGCATCATAGCTAAATGCACCACGGTCTGAAATCAAAATACACTAAATAGCACAAGCACATGAACGTGCCAGAAATTTTGCTCCATTCAATTCACTTCCATCAAGCAAAAATTAGCAATAAAAAAAGTATATGAATTGCCAATTAGCAAAAAAACAATACCGTAAATCTCAAAACTTTCTGCGGCACTACATCAATCAAGCAGAAACAAACGAAAAAGAACACGAATTCCCCCCACTAAATAGCACCAGCACATTCAATTCCCACAAACTCCCCAACTTTTATGCAGCATTTACACCGCCCACACAAGATCAAGCCCAAAAGATCACGAATTTCGATCATTCTAGTCGCAAATAGATATTGTGCAACGCTAGCAACTGTCGAAACAGTAACAAATATACATAAAAAATAAAGCATTCTTTTTTTTTGTAGTGCATACAGATTGGTAACGAGGTTGGCGGTGGAAATGGTCGTTGTCGGAGTCCATCTCGTCTTCTTCATCCTCGGACTGATCACCGAAGAGGTTCTGCATCATCTGGTGCCGCTTCTCCTCCCCCATCTCCACACCCTTCCTTCCCCCCTCACCCACCTCTCTCTGGTCTCCCTGCCAGCGGGAAGCTTTGGGTTTCTTGAACGAAAACGTTGGACCGGTTAGATATATATATATATATATATATTTCATAAATAACCAATTTTTAATTATTTTTTAAATAATCAAATTTTAAAAATTATATCGGACATAAGTATTTTTAAAAACTTTTGTATCAATAATAACTTTCCCTCATCAATAATATAATTTTAAAGCTTGCTCATCATTTATTAGTTAA
Source organism: Piper betle (assembly GCA_033002965.1). NCBI lineage: Eukaryota > Viridiplantae > Streptophyta > Magnoliopsida > Piperales > Piperaceae > Piper > Piper betle. Next base: position 23,293 of record JAURVB010001457.1, on the reverse strand, counting down.
TCTTTTTATTTTTATATATAAGGATAGTAAATATTATAAATTTTATTTATTATCTATTTTATCTTAATAAAAATGAGTTTGTATGAATATTTTTATTATTGAATGAAAAATAATGAGATTTAGCTACGATTGATATGAACATTTTTAAAAGCACCTGTATCTGATATATTTTTAAAAATTTAATTATTTTGGAAGAATAATTAAAAACTTAGATTAATTTTTTTATTCTTTTAATAAACCCAGTTCAAATATATGTGTTTACACTAGGGATGCGTTCGGAACGGAGATGGTTTGAACAGGGATGTATATGGATTCAAGAATCCGAAATGGTTTAAATATAAATGTATTCATTAGTTGGATTGGGCATAGCTACTATGCTGGTTTCAACCGAAATCATAATAATCTATATAATCTAATTATAATATTCACTACATTGCCAGCATTTAACTCTGTCAAAACTATTAAATCCAAATCAATATATTGTCATTATGGACAAATAAAATTGCAGGAGATTATTCAAAATTGCTATAGATCCGGCCAAAAAGCTAAGTTTAATAAACAAATAACCCCTCCTTTCAATAAAGAAGATGATGGAAAGTGACTATAAACAAGCAGAAATTACATGTCCATATATATAAATATTTTAAATGAATCAAAAGAAACATTAAAAATAAATATAAAAGAAAAAACACATCGTTGTGTTTGTCGTTTCAAAGCGGACAAATTATACTTGCTATTATTACGGTTCCATTTATCATATTCGACTAAATAATTTATCCAACAATAATAAGAAAATGACTTTTCTTTGCAGACAAAACTTGGATATGGCAATGGGCCGCAAAACCCTCGTGTTGTAGGAAATAAGAAAATTACCATCGAAAGTATACAACTTTTTTTAAACAAATTAAAAAAAACAATACAAAAATGTTCATAGCAATTAAAAATTAAAAGCTCAAATTTGGAATTTAACTCGAATTTGAAATTTTGGATAGTCAATCAGCCTAAAAATGTCCATCGAGTCAATTAATTAGTGTAAACGACTAACTTGAGTAAACTGATGCTCGACTTTAGCCCGACATGGGAATCCGAGCCCATTTCAAGTTGGGCCTAAATTGTCGTAATAAGGCCCATTCGTAGGCCCAACACAAGGTAAGAGCTGGCCCACAGCAAACGACCTCAACCAACCTCAAAAAGATCGTGGAACACGAGGGGCGCGAACGTTGCGGCGAGAATGTCGGAGATCGAGGCCGAGCTGGCGTCGCCGGCGACCGTCGACGGCCGGCCGGCGGACGCCACCATATCCGGAGACGGCGCCACTCTCCGGTGGAGGTTCCGCGGCGGCGGCGGCGGCGAGAGGTGCCTGACCTTGGAGAGTGAGGTGCTCGGGGTGTCTCGTGGGGAGGAGGGGCCGATCGTGAAGGTGCGGGCCTTCGTGAAGAAGGAGGGCGGGGGTTGGTGCGACGGTGGCGCTGGCGGTGTCCGGCGGGTCAGGAGGGACTTCGTCTTTGAGCTCCCATCCGAGGAGGTGAAGCGGGTTTGGTCCGAGCGGTTGCGGGCCTCGATCGACCAGCTGGGTGAGCTTCTTCGATTTCGCGTGTTTTTGTTTTCGTCAATCCGATGCTCGAGCTAATTGAATGGTTGCATGTGGTATTTAATTGCGCTTATTCGATTTGTTCGCATTGCAAGATGTAGATTATATATTTTTGAGTTCGTGGTGGAAATGGATTGTATGTTTGAGTTTGTTGAATTCTTCGATTCGATGTGATAATGCAATCTTAAATTTGTTCAATTCTCGTTTGCTCTCTTGTGAAAACTAGGTAAGAAAAATGTGATAGATTATAATGCTATGATATCTTAGAGAGAGCCTCCGATTGTAAAAACAGGATGTAACAGATAAACTATAATGATTTTATTTTTATTTTTATTTTTTATTTTTGCTGTATTTTGGTAGGTTGAATCTGCTACATTGCATCATCTTGTGACCTCTGCTTATCGTTTTATTAATAAGAGCAGATATCCGATTGTTTAATCCTATATGAGCTATATATTAGTACAAAGGAAAATAAGCATGTTCCAATTAATGTGCCTTGGATTTGAGCTAACAAATGTTCCCGTTTCATTTTTGTGATAAATGCTTTCTTTCTAATTTGTCTCACTTTCTCTTTTTATAGCAGCAAGACCAAAGAGATTGCTTATTTTAGTTAATCCTTTTGGTGGGAGGAAGCTTGCGTTGAAGATATTTAATAAAGAAGTCAAGCCACTGCTTGTTGCTGCAGATATCCAATTCACGCTTCAGGGTGAGGGCGTTGTGCATTCTCGTTGGAGTGTTTACTTTTTCGGGGCTTGTGTGCATGATCTAATGGAGAAGTTTTTAGTCTGTCCCAGAAACTCAATATCAGCTTCATGCAAACTCTATTGTCCGTTCCTTGGATCTATCAGAATATGATGGGATTGTTTGTGTGAGTGGAGACGGTGTTCTTGTTGAGGTTGGTGGTGCATTTTTTATTCTAGAGAATTTGTTGACTAAGGATTTAATTGTACTCAATCTTTGATGCTGATTGATCCATAACTAACAATATTAGCTTCATGCCATAGTGTGTCTCTTCTTTCTGTGTTTTCAGAGCCTTCTTTATTAGCCTTTTGAATATTTGAGGACATTAATGTTAGAGATAGATACCATCACAATTTTAATGGTAGATACCATCAGTACTTTACTCTCTACTTTGAATGCAGATGTCTTGATCTTAATTCTACTTTTTTGATCTATTTCATATATTTTGTATGCCTTGTAGGTAGTAAATGGGCTACTTCAAAGAGAAGATTGGGTGACTGCGATCAAAATGCCATTGGGAATTGTTCCAGCTGGTTTGTTATCTTTCATACTAATCTTATCATTCATCACGTTTCAAAAGCAAGTTAAAACAAGTGTTTTAATTGTTCATGTCTCTTTCACTCAGACAATGTTGTTATTCTGTTGCAGGCACAGGAAATGGTATGGCAAAGTCAATCTTGGATTCAGTTGATGACATGTGTTCACCATCAAACGCCATATTCGCCATTATTAGAGGTTTGTGTGCATCGTTGGTTCTAATATATTAATCATTCTCATACGAGGTTTATGTTCACAATTGGTACTATCTTTCCTGCATTCCCATTGGTTAATTGATGGCATTGGTCAATGTGGTCTACTTATCAGAATTCTTTTTACAAATGTTTGTTAGTCTCACGTGTCCACCTTGAATGACACCTTTTTTATTCTTATTATTAGTTTTACAATTTTTGACAGGCCACAAGCGCTCACTGGATGTGGCTACGGTCTTACAAGAAGGAACAAGGTTTTTCAGTGTCTTGATGCTTACATGGGGTATGAAACAGGCTTTAGCTGTGACTGCTAGTCATAGGGGTAGATGTGGGCTTCCTTGTTCTAGTCTTCCTGTCTGCTTTCTGTACTGTGCCACTCTTTCTCTATGTTGTCCAGTTGCACAATAACTGATGACTGTACATAATCAAACCAAGAATAGGGTCTAAAAGAAGTCTCTCATGCAGGATATTGGACATATGTTTTTCATATCGCAATACATAGAACTGCTTCTAAGTTTGGCTGATTATTTGGACTCTTCTATTCTAATTTAGTCAAGATAATTGTTGGTGTCTTCCAGTAGGGTTTGTTAGAAGGTTTGTGATTTGTTGCAAGTTCATTTGGATACTTAATTGCTTACCGTTTTCAGGCGATTAATTTGAACTATTTTGACCAATATTACGTGGACCTGAGCTAAATCAGATTCATATTCGAGATTCAAATGATAGGATGTTACTTAATTTTGGGCATGCTGCAAGGAAATTCTTTTCATCTATGTTGATTACAATTTTTAATAACTGGCATTACATAGGGGCAATTACCCTACTACATAAAATTATTCTTTTTTTAATTTTTGTACTTTTTGACTTTTGATTTGTTGGAGTGCACTACCTATGTTTTAATGAAGGTCAGCATCTTCCTCCAGGTTTGGTGGCGGACATTGATATAGAATCTGAGAAGTTTCGATGGATGGGAAGTTCACGCATAGAATTCTATGTCTGTGCAGTATGCCTTTTTTATTTTCCAATTTTTACAATTTGAACAGAATTTGCATTAGTAGATTTCTTGCAATGTTTTCTGTTATTTTTTTACCCGCTTAATTTTTAAGTGGACACTGATTAGTATTTTTGTTTTGTTTTGTACTTTTTTCTAGGGAGGTACACGAGGAATTGACTTGTTCTCTTATAGACTAATAACTTTTGCAATGCACTCTTCGTCTGTTGGCCAATGTTGGGGGAATTGAAATTCTATCTGGCAAAGAAAAACTTAATACCTCCGTTTTTGCTTTGCAATAATCTGTTCTAAACCTTTTGTCAAAAAAAGATACACTCACAGATACTTTTGTGCGGTAATGTATGTAAATGATCTGATTTCAAGATAGTGACATCCCAAGAATTATGTCAGAATTTTCATATGCTGAAGTTGTGAGAAAGTTTTAATTGTCAGCAAGTGATTTAATGCGTTGCGGCTTTTGTGCATTAGCTGTTACTGTTTATCTAATTTTGTGTGGAACTTTGGAACTGAAAATATTGAAACATAAGATGTCTAAATTAACACATGCTGTTCCTCTTGCAATGTACTGTTAAATTACTTCTTTGTTAGTAATTAGGCATCTTCTATTTTTGTTCCAGAGCCTAGTGCGCATATTCTGCTTACGCAAATATGAGGGCCAAATTTGCTTTATTCCTGGTCCTGGTTATGAAACAATGGGGGAGCCCTTGACAGAAGATGATGACATTAATAAGAGAAATTTTCATGTTATGAATCAAGAATTGGAAGCCAGTGTAAAAGGTCAGGGATGTGGTTACCAAGGGCCTTCCATGAATTTTGATATCTCAGATTGGAGGACGCTTGAAGGACCTTTCATTTCGGTTTGGCTTCATAATGTCCCTTGGGCCAGCGAAGACACCATGCCAGCACCTGAAGCCAAGGTCGGATCTAACTTTACTTGGCTTTTTGTTTTAAAAAAATTCAATTGTTGAATTGTGCATATGACCTGCGCAAACTAGTTGTTCTTTTAATGAATTATTTGTGCTTTACTTTTACCTATCTGGAGAGAGAATTTTTTCTGTTTGTTATTGAAGCTTTTTGTGCAAAGGAATTTTACTTTCCATTTTATTGGTTGACGACTTGATAGTTAGATTTAACCATTTTGACACATAAAATTGAAACATTTACAAATGCACCTGTTTAATCAGCAATTAAACAGATTTTTGTAGACTACTTTCTATATGACAAATTAAGCATAAAATATCATTTCTTGAGCTTCTAATCTCAGAGTTTTACTTTTTGATTTGAAATTCAGGATTCTTACTCCTATTAGCACATGAAGCTCAAATTATGTCTGATATATCTGGTTAAGACATAATGACATGCACTTTTCTTTGTGTTTCCCTATGTAGTTCTCTGATGGTTACTTGGATATGATCCTGATGAGAGATTGCTCAAAGAGTGCTGTTTTATCAATGCTAACGAAGTTGAATGATGGAACTCATGTAAAGTCACCTCATGCCTTGTATTTCAAGGTAATTCTTTCTATGACTGTCTAGTTTGTTTTATACATTCTTTCTCAAATAATGTGTACTTACCGCGTGGCAGCTGGTGGGAGGCTGGTCATAACACCAGCTCACTGCACAGCATCCTAGTAAACCCAGACATTTTGTAGGAAATAGATATCATGCACCATATATATATATATATATATATATATATATTGCAACTAACACATTGTAGAGAGGAAATTACTTTTTAAATCGTAAATACACCAAATTATCAAGCACGTTCTGTAGGCCAAGTAAATATTAACATGTGCTATTTTGTTATTATCTACTTATGACATGCATGCCAATAAACCTTTGTTAGGAAGAATTTGTGGACAAATTTGCCAATACTTTAATACGGGTAGATGTGGCGACACACTTTCTAATATGCCTATGAACTTTATACTCCTGGAAAGTAAAGCCGACTTTCTATTGTATATGTTATATTAAAAAAGGTACATGGCGCACTTCAATTGTTAATCTTATGAGTTTTTTTGTTTGATATTGATACTTAAAAACACCAATTGACTGTCTCTTTGTGGGCTTCGATAATCACTTCCAATCTCCTATGAACAAATAATGAACATAAGTTTCTGTAGATTAGTAGTGAAGTTTTGATGTCATTTACACACATTTTAAATTATCAGGTGAAAGCATTCTACCTGAAGCCTGGCCACCTCGTTGGAGACCAATCAAGAGGTGGTATTGTTGATTCGGATGGGGAAGTTTTGGCAAGAGGTGAAGGTACTTACAAGTATGGACAAAAAGATTTGATGTCTTATGGCCCTCCCATCCAAATGACCGTGGAGAGAGGCTTGGCTACATTATTTGCCCCTCGACAAGATTGAGGTAAAAACTTATTTTAATATATTTCTTTTAACATTCGTCATTTATTTTAATCTATGCTCTATAATAATGTAAATGTATAATTTGGCTCAAATTCAGTTTGACATTCATATTATCCAATTTATCTCCAAAGAGAATTTGTCATTGATGAGGATCACTTGTACTGTTGTTTACAATGTTCTTTAAAAAATTGCCAAAGGACTTATATAGATACATTTTGGTTATAGTCAAAGAAGTGGGAGTTCCGGGATGTGGCTGGAATTTTATTTATCAATCCAATCATCTTTTGTTTTTGGTCCTACACATCATAGGCAAGGTGCAATACATCGATGGACACCACTACAGAATTTCCAATAAAACTTTATTATAAGAAGTACAGTACATACTAGATTAAGGTATGCTGTATGCATAATTGCATTGATGAAGTGTACAGCAAAAAATTTCATGCGTTCTTTTGGACGAGTTCAATGAACTTGTCAATGGCCGCTATGGAGCTTCCTTTGCAGCCCTCGTCTTCCACTGCAGCTGCCTTCATTATCTCTGCCAGCTGCCCGGCCTTCTTCCTCATCTCCTTCCCTTTCTCTGATGATCTGTCCAGCACCACCTCCATGGCCCTGGTCACTGCAGAGGCCTCTATCTTTGCGTCGGCCTTCCTTGCAAGCTCCACCCCCACACCAAGCTCCTCCACCGCCAGCATTGAGTTGGAGAACTGCTCATAAGCCATCGGCCAACATACAATGGGCTGGCCATGGATGATGCCCTCCAGCAGGGAGTTCCATGCACAGTGGCTCAGAAACGCACCTGTGGACTCATGGGAAAGTATGGCCACCTGAGGTGCCCACTTCTTCAGAAGCAAACCTTGACTTGGCTCGCCCATTGTCACCCTTTCCTCAAACCCCTCCGGCAACCGCTCTGACTTAAACTCCCCCTCCAATCCTCGGGGCTGGCGAAGCACCCATATAAAGGGCCTCCCACTCTCCTCCAGTCCCTTGGCCAGCGCCGTCATCTGCCATGGATAGAGTGTTTGTTCTGATCCGAATGAAACATAGAAAACAGAGTTGGGTGGATGAAGGTCGAGCCATCTAATGGCTTCCATCACGGTTGAGTCCTCCTCAGTTCGTAAATTAGAGGGACTAGCCAACAATGGGCCAACAACCAAGAGCTTCTTGTACATGTTGCTCCTCCTAAGATAATCAAGAGCTTTACTCTCTAGCTCCTCTACAGTGTTCACCAGAGTAACATCGCTCTCTCTTGCTAGGCGAAGGAGGTTTTTATGGAGTAGGACGAAGGGTCATGATCATCTTTAACAGCTTTTAAAGTGTTATTATCGACCTGGGTCTGATCAAAGGAGACGCCGGGAAAGTTGGGGATAGTGAAAACATGGTCTTGTGGGAGATCCTTCTCCTTGAGGAGGGGAACCACATGTGAGTGTATGAAGTGTGAGACGCCCAGGGCATGGGCTCCTATAGTTTCAAACACCGCATGGATTATGCCAAACGTTCTGGAAGTCTGCATGGAGAAGATGGTGAGAGGGTCGGAGATAATACACAATGGCAGCCGGCTGTCGTGACACCGGAAGTCCTCTACTAGGCGGTCGAGGGCTGGCCGGAGTGAGGGTACTGCCTTTAGTAGGGTGCCAATGAAGCGAGGGGGACCAGCATTGGTGTTCTCGTAGCCGGGTGGTAATCCGTGATCTGTTGGATTGAATTCTAGCTCGGCTACTTCAATGGTGGAGGGGGAAGGGATGGCGGCACGGAGGTGGCAGGCATTGACCGGTGTGGTGACGATGGTGATGGTGATATTGCCAGAGCCAGTGCGGCGGTCGAGGAGTTTGGCGAGCTCCATGAAGGGGATGAAATGGCCTTGGGCTAGCATGGGGATGAGAAGAATGCGCCTCGTGCTATATGCCATTGATGGACGTTACAGCTTGTGCGGTTCGGAGGAGAATTAGCGAGTGAGCACAAAGAGTGCTTATGATAGCGATATTTGTAGAGATAGCGTTTTAGTATCTTCTTCACCACCCACATGATTGGAACGGAGAAATGGTGGTTGGGAGCTACCGGTGGTTAGTTATCTCAAAGATATCCAACCCCCGGGACTGTCAATAAGATCAAGAATAGTAGCATGTGAGGGAACAACATGGTCTTGTTTTCATAATTTTTGTGATATCGGACAGCTAAGCTGAAATCCAACCAAGATGTCTATTGTACGCACTAGTTTTATGAAATTGGATGTTCTTAGCATTCGGTTCTATCACTTGTGTGCAGGAGCTTAACATAAAGAAGATAACATCATTCCATGAAAAATTATGTAAATTTTATCTGGTAACTTGGTAGGCACCGTCAACATTTCATGCATGTATGCCCAGAAAGAAAATAATACTGCATGTAAAATTTCGCAAAATACTAAGGAAGAGGCAAAAAACATAATTATATGCATGCAAATTTTGCAAGATAAAACTTCATTGGAGACGCAGTGGATCGAAACCCTATACCTCTCGCGCGCTCTACCATTTGAACTACGTCCCCTTGTGCTTTAAATCGTATTTTATATATAAATTATTTTTATGTAGACTTGCATATTCCAAGCTTTCGTAATTATCGTCATTTGACATCATTAACAGAGACTCTAATGCATTTGATCCATATTAACATTATTCCAAGTTGTAGATGCGTATGATTTGTTAATTACACATTGGTACATGTTAATGTAGCTGTTCATGGAGCATGGCTTCTATGCCTATCAAGGTTCTTCTTTGCAGCTCCTCCATCGCAAATACTCCTTCTTGCTGCCCTTTTGAGCTCCATAGCCCTTGCCCTCGTCTCTTCATCCCCCAACACTGCTTCCAACTTGGCGCTCACCTCCTCCCCTTTCATCACACAATCCTCCGCCTTCTCCAACCTCAAACCAATCCTCCACAAATCAAATATACACATCCGGTTGAAGAACTGATCAGAGAGAAGTATGGCCAGCACAGAAATGGGAAGCCATTTATTTTGTCACCGTTCAGACACCGTCTCTGTCAAAATTCTGTGACACAAAAATTTTCTCAATGATATAATTCTCGTGTGTGTTATTATTTACTCACATTTAGTCTAATTATTATTTTATAATTAGTGTATTATTTATTTTTATATATTTATTAATTTTTTATTTATCCATGAATTTATTTATTTATTGGTGATATTTTCCTTGTCATGTATTGTTTTACGTATTGAATGTTTATTTATTTACTCGTTTGATGTTGTTGATTGTTATCGGTGAATCGCGTAGAATTGTTAGTCTTTTATTGAGCAGTGGGCTCTTATGCAGGTTTTGGAATTCACATTCGCGGTAGATGTGCCGACACATTTAGAGTTTGAACTTCAAGTTTGTTAGGACTCTTTTAATATTATCACTTTACTCTATTATGAATTTAATTTTCATATTGTAGGACATGTTGAATGAATATTTTATTGGATCTCACTTAACATGAGTCATCCAGACGTATTTTACTTTCGTGATTAATAACTCTCGAAGATGAGATCCTTTGTGTCGTTTTCGAACTTAGCTCCACCTCATGTTACTTTTAGACATATTTATATGATTCCCTTCTTATTCCTATATAGTTTTTATTGAATTTTCAGTGAGCCGAGAGTTAGTATACTTGGCTTTGTGTATATCACGAGTGAGCGCATAAGTAGGTAGTAGTGGGTTCTAAATTAGTGAGAGGTTGTTGCATTACTGAAGGATCCGTATATCTATATGTTTTGAGCTTCCTTATATCCAAAGAGATGTGAAGTAAACGAGTATTGTTGTGTACAATACATTTCTATATTTGTGGTATTAGAGGGTACTGAAGGCGGCTACTTGAAGGCACTCGGCTTTTATTTTTGAGCCAAAAGTTATATGGGGGTTTAAAGAGGGCTTATAATATATGTTTTCTTTCAAATAGTAAGACCAGTTATTTCTGAGAGAGACATTTGTCGAGAGTGACACAACACCGGTTCGGTTCGGGATGTTATCTTGTTTATAGTTTGATGACTCATCAGTAGATGCCCTTTGAGTGTCCTCATAAAGATTTTATATTAATTTTCTTCTTCATAAAAGTCAGATTTTACTTGTTAATTTGTATTAGTTATTTTTCAAGCTAGTAACATGCATTACCGACAATTTTTCTATTATACATATAGGTCTTGTGTTCATGTGTTAGATCGGCCTTGGTGGAAGACATATAGTTATTATACAAACTTGTGCTCGGTGCATCGTTATTTTCTTTTGTTCTTTTATTTATATTTGATGCGTGTTTATGTATATTTATTTGATGTATTAGAATATATGATCTAACCAGCTTATGTACTAGCAAATCAGACATGATATTAGGTCTCTCGATGAGATACTTAGATTTTAGTTTCAACAATTGTTTTGATGTACATTCCCCCACCTTATTTTATTTATCTATAATTTTGTCCTTGCTACGTGTTGAGTAATTTTGCGTCATGTCATTGTATATAGCTCTTTATTAGTTGTTTCATGCACCCACTCATCTTTTGGTTGCGCATTTAGTGATGTCTTCCTTTAGCATCAAGAATGCCCTCTTCCATGAGCCTCAGAACAGCATCGAACAAAGCATGTGTGGCCGCGGCAGCCGTCCACATCGCCACTGCCGGAACGCCCACCTTCCGAACGACGTCGACCACCCATCCCATCGTCCCGTCAGCCACCTTGCAGGTGATCTTCTCCCCATTCGACTCATTCATCTCCCTCACAAGCTCCTCCAGGTAGCCAAGCATATAAGCAAGGATAGACTCAAACAGCTTCCCATGCTGTGCCCTGTCCTCGTTCGGACCATCCCATCTGGGACTGTCACCATCTTGATATGATCATGATCTGAAGTTCAAATTTCTGATCTACTTGTTGGGTGGAGATGAACTTGTGGAGGGAGAGATCTGTGGTGACGAAGGTGATCTTGAAGCCTCGGTCGACCAAGCAGTGGGAGAGCTCTAGGAGGGGTATTACATGGCCTTGTGACGGGTACGAGATAACCAATGCCTGTGGCTGCTTGCCCATGTTGTTGCAAACTGTAGAAGACAAGCTGCTGCTCAGATATGTGTTTCTAAGAGTGCGAGGGAGCTAGTTATGCATTTAACTAGTGTTTTCTATAACCAGGAAAAGGCCATCAAGAACAAAGAAAAGTACCTAATAATGAGTCAATCTAAGTGTATGTCTCTCTGTAAGAAACGAGTAAGATAAAAGGTATAGATAGATAAATCTATCATGTGTATGTCCTTTTGTGGGAAACAAATCTTCTTGTATATATACGTCAAACCAGTTCCCCCAACATAAGAAAATATAAAAGTGAACTATTTAAATTTAATAATCCAACACATAATAACCTCGCAAATGTATGTCTCATGTAAAAACCTGGTTTTTATCTTTATGTTAATTTTTTTACTACGTTAATATTAGAGATGTTGATGTTTAAGTGAAGTTGTTAAGGCTAGATGTGAATTGGTTAGAGAAATTGGGTGTTGTGGAGACTTGTGGGTTTGTTAAGTGGAGGTTTGGCTTTAACCACTTTTACCCATATTGGGTTGGCTAGCCAATGTTGTGGAGTTGGGGGGTTAACAGATGGTATATATACTAGGGAGGTCATTGAGGAGATTCACAACTCCTCTTGGGTTCTTCTCCTCCTTGATGCACCCCTTCTGCTTTTCCTTATTGTTGTTTTTCTTCTCATAATCATGCACATACGCATATAGTTTAATTATAAAGTTTTAATGAAAGTATGATGGTTATGTCAATTAGGGCTCTGATCGGGCACCTACTCACAAACATGTATGACATATACACTATACCATCATAAACGTCCTTGGAGGATTAAACACCCAGAAACTTACACACAATTAATATATAGGTAGAGAATCATGATCGATTATTAAGAATGCTACTTTTAAATGCACATGGTGATCATATAAGAAAAAGGAAGGTGAAATAGGAGAACAAAAGGCCTCTCCCTCTGCGCGCATCCCCACTGTGTTCTAAAACACAATTCTTAATAATTATTCAAATAATCATATTTTGGGACAGAGAAAATCTCCATGGTCAGTTTTGACATAAGTGATATGTTTTATGGTCATGATGGAATGTATTCATTGAAAAACTGTCATGGGTTTTTAAAAAAGAAATACCTTACATTAGTAAATCTACCCATATTTAGACCTTAAGATGCAAAATCCATGGCTAGGAAGCTTGGTACGTTGGGTGCATTGACAAACAATCCACCGCACCACAACTTCTTATCCACCATTATTATTGCAACTTATTAAATATTTTTCTAAACGTCTTTCACTAATATATTTCAGTTTTAGTCCGTTTATTCATTATTTTAATTTTATCTTATCCAATTATATCCATTAGAATTGAAATGAAGGTAGAGGTTGTTGATAGAGGCTTATACAGGAGGAAGTAGATGCATAAGCTTTAAAGAAAAGTATAAATAGAGGGAGCTTCTTTTTTCAAAAAAGAAATGGTAGATAATAAGTTATGAGGTGACCTGCCAAAAAGTGAGAAAGGAATAATTATATGGCTCGATTAGTAAAAAGTCCAAAATTTAAGTTATAACCACGTTTGCACCCTCGAGAGTGGGATATATATATATATATTATTATTATTATTATAGAAATTTAGAAATTGAAGTTAGTTGCATTTGAACCGATGACCTTAGGAGTGTAAACTATTTTTATAATTATTGTTTTATTGTATTTTAATTAGATAAATATCCTACTTGGGTGGTGGCAGGAAGGGGATCGATTAGATTAGTGGCCACATCAAGTGGGGCAATTATGTTTGAGTTTCATAAATTTATCTTTATTTGAGCATTAGAGCAATTAGAATAAATATGTATAAATGATTAAATAAAACAATTCAATGCTAATACATAATTGGTTCTCATATTATTAAAAACTATATAAGATGTCACTCTATACGTGACTTATACTACATATATATATATTTTAATTTTATAGATAAATTCTTATTAAATTATGAGACGGACTATAATAATCTAATATCTTAGATATAAATTTTAATTAATTTTAAAGATATATCTTAATTAAAAGAAAAAAATTATAATAATTTAATTTATTATCTTTTATTTTTTGTTGAATTTTGATTAATTAAAACTCTTATTTTTAATTAGACGTTAGAATTGAATTCTCCTTTTACTAATAAGAGTAGATAAAGATCGATATTATCGAATTAACATTCCACCGTTTAAAGTACTTTATCTAATTACTAATCACACGAGTCTTAAATTGGGATAAAATCTTATTCAACTTAGTAACTTTTCAACGAAGGCATCCAAGTTCTTAGAGGCTCTTGCAGCGTTCCAGGTAGCTGCCGCTTTGAGCTCCACAGCCCTTGCTTTGATCCCCTCGTCTCCCAACACAGCTTCCAACTTCTTCTTCACCTCTTCCCCTGTCACTACACCATCTTCACCATGCTCCAACCCCAACCCAACTCTCCACACATTGCAAACGTACATCCTGTTGAAGAACTGATCAACAAAGTAAGGCCAGCACAAGAACGGCACACCATTCACCACTCCTTATATGGTGGAGTTCCACCCACAGTGTGTCATAAAACATGCGATTGACGGATGAGCAAGCACCTTTTGTTGGGGCGCCCAGCTCACCACCTTCCCTCTCCCGGCCACTCTCGCCGGAAAACCATCTGGGTAAGCTCCGGTCGACCCATCCATCATCAAGTCCGGCCTCACCACCCACAAGAAGGGCCTCCCACAGAGCTCCAACCCAAGAGCCAGTTCTCGGAACTGCCTCTCGTTCAACAAGGTGAAGCTGCCAAATGCAACATAGAGAACAGAGCTGGGAGGTTGGTGGTCGAGCCAGTGGAGGCAGGAGGTGTCCTCCGGCCAGAAATGGCCGACAGCCCGGCCGGGGCGGGTGGCCGGAATGAGAGGGCCGATGGGGAGGATGTGAGGGTGGTGATTGAAGATTGCTGGTTCGAGGTGAGGAAAGGAGTTGCAGAGGACGAACTCGGCCTTGGTGGCCGACTTGCTGCTACTCATCACGTAGTTGAAGATTGGTTGTTGGTGGTGTGGGGGCATGCGTATCCATAGCAAGTCCATTGTGCTCATTGCCAGTCCTGGAACGATTTCTATCGTTTGATGGCATGCTATTGCACCTGGTGATGATAAAAAATGTTGCCTGAATGTTAGTGATTTACTACTTAAATAAGAAGGAACCGTCAATGACAACGAGATGTACACAAGTCGAAGGACTACCTCTCATATTTTATTCATAAAATGCTCCATTTTCTTGCGGATTAACTTTTAGATAAATTTGTTCATGCAGTCCAAGTTTGAGGCTGCCATATTTAATCACGTTAATGTGACGATAAAATATTATAGGATATATATATATATATATATATAGGGGCGCTTCCCTGCGCTAGAGGCATGGAAGCGCATCTACGCCACCTTTTATTCTGGGCCGTCCGATTACAAGGATGGCCCAGATTTATTAATTTTTTTAAAAAATAATTTTAATTTGATCTGGACCGTCCGATTAGAAGGACAGTTCAAATGATATGGAGGGGCGGAGGTGGGAGCGCTGCCGCCGTGGCGGGGAGGGAGGGCGCCCAAATCTGGCCGCCGCTAGATGCGGGCAGGCTTTGGCCGGGCAGCCGTGGCCAGATCTGGCCGCTGCCGGCCAGATCCGGCTGCGACAGGCTCGACCTGGCTGTCCCCCGGCCAGATTTGGTCGGGGGACGGCCAGGTCCAGTCTGTTGCGGCCGGATCTAGCCAGCGGCGGTCCCGACAAGAAAAAAATTTGTGCCGCGGACTGGGCGGCAGCGTCCGCGGCGGGGGAGCGAGGAGGAGGGAGGGGGTAGGAAGCGCGTCCCTCCCCCTCGCAAAGGGGTGGCGGCCGCGAGGGGTGACGATGCGGCGGGGTGGTGGTGCAACAGGGCGGCGGCGGGACGACGAGGTCGATGGGGAGCGGGGGATGGGCGTCCGCGACTGGGCGGCGGCGTCCGCGGCGGGGGAGCGAGGAGGAGGGAGGGGGAGGAAGAGCCCGCCTGGTCCTGCCCCGCCCTCGCCACGCCCCGCCAACCCCGCCCTCCCCTCGACCTCCCCCACCCCGCCCACCTCCCACCCGCCGCCTACCACTCTCTTCCGCCCCCACATGCCGCCCTCGCCCCGCCTTGCCCACCCCCGCCCGGCCGGCCGCGGCCGCTGGTGAAGGTGGGGGTGGTGGAAAATTTTTTTTCATTAAATTTGGGCCGTCCGATCATAAGGACGGCCCAGATTGTCCTGGCGCAAGTAAGGGTTTCCTGCCTCTTGTGCAGGAAACCTTTACCCATATATATATATATATATATATATATATATATAGTTTAATAATAATAATTTGGGTGATAAGAAGACGAAAACATGCAAGAGGCGAAATATAATTATATCTAAACTTTTCATGTTTGTATGTCTTATGAAGAAAGAATGAAGCCAGACTAGCCTTTATCATCAAGAATGTTGTCCGCCATGAGCTTCGGAAC
The DNA here is from genome assembly GCA_033002965.1 of Piper betle. Lineage (NCBI taxonomy): Eukaryota > Viridiplantae > Streptophyta > Magnoliopsida > Piperales > Piperaceae > Piper > Piper betle. The sequence continues at coordinate 7,276 of JAURVB010001457.1, read as the reverse complement.
AACGTCAAATAAAGCATATGAGGCCGCGGCCGCCGGCCACATCGCCACTGCCGGAATACCCGCCTTCAGAGCGACGTCGACCGCCCACCCCATCGACCCGTCGGCCACAATGCAGGTGATCTTCTCCCCTTCCGACTCGTTCACCTCCCTCACAAGCTCCTCCAGATGACCAGGCATGTGAGCAAGGATGGACTCGCATAGCATCTCATGCTGTGCCCTGTCCTCCTCCGGACCCATCCCATCTGGGATTGCCACCATCTTTATGTGATCATGGCCTAATTGTTCAACTTCCTCTGCTTGTAGGGTGGAGGTGATCTTGTGGAAGGAGAGCTCTGTGGTGACGAAGGTGATCTTGAAGCCTCGGTCGACCAGGCAGTGGGAGAGCTCTAGGAGGGGTATTACATGGCCTTGTGCTGGGAATGGGATCACCAATGCATGAGGCTGCTTGCCCATGTTGTCGGAAGTTGTAGGAGACAAGCACCAATTTATGCTAGCTCAGATATATATCTTTGTATAAGATCAGTGACACCTAGAAATCTATATATACTTATATGTCATGATATCTATGGATTCATGATCAGCTGTTTTATATATGTAGGCAAAAGGGATCAAGAAGAAAGAAAATTACATATGTATGTAGTCAATTATAGTGCGGACAAATCTATGTATGTCACTTTGGGAGAAACAAGTGAGGAATGCCGGCTGTTAGATGCCTCGGTTCTTGAACGATAATGAGAGGCTTCTATATATATACTTTGTCCTTGTACATCAATATTCCAATTTCAATAATTCCATTGACAGATTTTAAAAAGTGGAAATGAAAATGACGATTGACGCATACTAAACGGTAGTTTCTATAAAAAAATTGTCGGGGAATACAAATCTGATACCCATGAATAATGACGATCATTCAATTATTTATTATTAAATTTTATACTTATCATTAAGTTGGTACTTGGTAATGGCCGCCTTGAACCGGGTCTTAAATTATTAAGACATACAAAGAGCTGATCAGTGACAAATAAAATGGTACGTATAGTTTTATTGGTTTGTTCCTCTTTGCTTGGAAGTCTTACTAGTTCGCTATTATGTTATTGTAGTTACTTGTTTGTCTGATAACTCATATCAAAGATGGGTATGGATGGTAATCATCATATTAAAGAATTATACTTTTAGCTAGATATAAACGTCAAGTGTGTATGTGATTGTAATGCCTATTGATAATTGGCACTATAAAACTGTTAGTCGATGAATTAGCACTGAAATCGTCTCCAAACAGACCCACCAATTGGGCCATCCTAGCAACACATAATAAGAGATTGCCAAACGCTGCAAAAATCATGCAAGTCTGAAATATGTCCATCTGCTTAATTTACACAAGATGCCATTCCATTGAAATTAAAAATTTACAATAATGATTGTTGGAAGGTATGAATATTTATTATAATTGCTCTTCAGTTGGCAAATTAACAGAAAGGATGATCAAACAACGCACCCATTTCTGTTTAGAATTTGTTGTAGGATCCGCGTAAATGCATGCAAAACACTGGTTATATTTTTGTTTTGTTGTCGAGCAGGGGAAAATGTATGTTACCGTGTACGTAAAACAGAAAACTGTGGACATATAACAAAAAAAAGATGATGTTTTCCAGAGAAAGAATCCCCTACGGTGCTGGATAGTTTGTTAAAAAAACAAACAAGAAGTTGCAAGCTATAGGCGCAAGATGTAATCACCCTCAAATTAGTGAAACCGAAAACAACATAAATGGTGAACCATGCATGCATCACATGCACCCATGCAAAGCTAGAACACAGAGTTATCAGAAAGAGGGGAAGGCAAAGAAAGAAAGAGCCTTTCCAAACCTTTCCCTCTTTCTTTAGTTGCGTCAGCAATGGCTTTGAGACGGTTCCTTTGTGATGTTGTTTGCTTACTGATCTTGTTAGTAGGGATTGTCGAGGCAGGTGGTGACACTAAAATCTTCAATGTGAAAGAATATGGAGCTAAAGCTGGTGGTGATTCAGACATCACTGAGGTTAGAGATACCCAATATTGATAAGCTTGTAAAAGATATACACCATGTTAAACTGTACCTTCATTTTCAAAAAAATCTTAGTTATACAATCAAATGCAATGGTTATAATTTTTGTTGTCATCAATATGTAGGCTTTGGTGAAGGCTTGGAAAGGAGCATGCGAGTATGATGGGGTGGGGCGAGTTTTGATACCAAAGGGAGCATTCTTAGTAGGACAAGTGACATTGAGAGGGCCATGCAAAGGTTCCACTGTGGTGAAAGTAGACGGCGAAGTGATTGCACCAGGCCTTGAACAATTCAGCTCTGAAGGTTGGATATCGTTCCAATACATCAACAACTTCTCCCTCCTCGGGGATGGTTCGTTCGATGGCAAAGGCCCTGCTGCTTGGCCTCACAATTTGTGCCCCAAACAGATGAAATGCAAACTTCTTCCCACTGTAAGTCACCATTCTCATCCTTAAATGAAGGAAAGAGGTACTAAGTATATCAGTAGAACACGAGTTAATTAGTTATTTTAAAGGGATGACTTAAGACTCGTCCGGTCATGTAGTTATATTAATAATTTTGGTTTTGTGGTCTTGTAGTCACTAAGATTTAGCTTCATAAAAAATGGGACGATTAAAGGCATAACTTCCCTGGATAGCAAGTTCTTCCACATAATCATCTTCGAATGCGACGGCATGGACATCCAAGGCATTAAAATCACTGCACCAGGTGATAGCCCCAACACGGATGGGATTCACATCGGTGAATCGAAGAACATAAAGATCACGAAATCAAAGATTGGCACCGGAGACGACTGCATCTCGCTCGGGCCGGGGACTCAAAACATCAACATCTCCAAAGTCACCTGCGGCCCCGGCCATGGCATCAGCATTGGCAGCCTGGGGAAGTACAGCAACGAGCATGATGTGGCGGCGATACACGTTGTGAACTGCACCCTCACCAACACCACCAACGGTGTAAGAATCAAGTCATGGGAGTCGTCTCCAGTCGGCATTACCGCCTCCAACATCAAATTCGAAGATGTCATCATGAACGACGTCTACAATCCCATCATCATTGACCAAGAATACTGCCCCTATACCACTTCTTGCGAACGACAGGTACACGAATCTTAAACTCATATATTGAAAGTAATTTTGATGGTTTAACCACTTATCCTAAAGAATCAAACAGCATTCACTTCAACACAAATTCATAGCAAAAATGCTTGAACTAGTTTATCCATCGAGAAAAGTTTCTCTTTCACTTGCTGGAAAGAAGTATTTGGAACATTGATTTTGAGTCTGTAATTGCATTAGAAGTACCAATATGTAAAGGGCAAATCTTCTGAAAAAATGCAGCATTCTGAAGGAGTGAAGATCAAAGGTGTCACCTTTAAGAACATAGGAGGAGTGTCGTCCTCGAAGGTTGCAGTGACTCTAAAATGTAGCAAACAACGACCATGCGAGAATGTGGAGATGAGCGAGATCAACTTGAAATATAATGGGGAAGAAGGTGGAGAACCCACAGCTTCCTGCTCCAATGTAGAAGTTACTTCCTCTAACACTCCTGGTCCCCTAACTTGCTCAAACTCTTGATCCTCTGGTTGGCCGTGAAACAAAGATGTTGGCTTGCATTCTACATTTTATTGGTTGTTCTATTTCTGGGCATCGTTCATGAGATGTACCTTCTCAAATTGTTCTTCTATTAGCATGAGAAATAAAATCAAATATTTGCATTCGTACTAAATTAAAAGTTCTAATTAAATTCAGCAAATTCAGCAACTAATAACTATTTTTCTATATTGCCTTCAAAATAATCTGCATTCAATGAGGCCACAAGGACTGCATCTGTGATACCAATTAGCAAATAGCAAGTAAGATTAATGCATTGATTGATAAGAGTGGTGGTACATAATATAAGACGGAAAAATTGATGCCTGTGGTGAACAAAGCGCTGCAATTCTTGAAGGCTCGTTTGAGTTAAACCAGGATGATCACATATTGATGGCAGAGAACTAACTGTTAATACAAAACTACACTTAAGACTTCGTGTTTGTGCTCAATTTGTCAATGACACTAAGGAGTTACATGCAAGGAGTCAGATGATGGCAAAGCATCCATATCATAGTGAGCCAAAAGTAAATGTAACCTGTAACGTATGAAGTTGATTAGAATAATGAATCCTCAGAATTCCTCTGCAGCAGTAAATATCCATGTTATATTTCCTCTCCCACAATATCTCCTCAAGCCATAATTGAACCTAAATGAAAAGGCAGCAAGAAAGGTATATAAACTGCATATTTGCTTTGTTTTTTCTTTATATTTTTCTTAAAAAAATCATATTTCACAAATAAAGGGCACAAGTCTGTTCAAATAATCCATTTTGACAGACCCAAACACACTAGAAAAGATTCTTCTACATTCCAGCCAATAGTTATGCAACTATAACAATCGAATTAGAAAGCACAATTCAAAGGCTTTAATAGCAAAGATCCGAGTCCTCTATATCAATAGTATCAATTGATCAAAACTTTATTTTATTATTTGAGAAGTTACAGAAGTTAGACTCACAAGGACTTAATTTCAAGGAAGTACATTTCTGATATGTTAGTCCCAAACCTCAGTTAGGGTGGAATACATTAGAAATTTGAGTATGGGGACTCTTTCCAGTGGTAGCCAAGAATTGTTTAGTAATGTGCTCAGAGGTTCTGTGCCCATTAGCACAGATATTAACTGTGCTATAATAAAAAAAGTCTACCGTAAGCTAAGGTGATGAACTAATTTAAACTACAAACAAAACTAGCCACAAAAACATGGATAAATTAAGATGTCTGCCAGTAAAAGCCAATCATTTGAACGAAATTCATAGCAGAAAATGCAATACCTTGTCAAGATCAACTTCCCTTGGTTCACTTATGCACAAGGTGTGCATGCACATGCTCTTATCATGACGACTTGCAGTACTCCAAATAAGCTGCATGCTAATATTGGGAATAAAAATTATATCACATCAACCTTGAAGTCTTGATAATAACCTTACACTCAAGACACATAACGGACCTTAGCATCATATGCCCAACAATCCAGGCAGACAATGGATTTGCAGTTTAAATCGACTTGACAATGAACAGTTCGGACAATCTTAACAAGTGGGTTAATCTCTCAAATCTCTTTTTCTAGGTCTTCTAAAGCATCAATGGACCCAGATTTCTCTCGAGAAAGCAAGTCAACCTTGTTAAGAATTATCACATCCTACAGGGAAAAAGACATCCAGTGTTTGTAAGAAACATGCCAAAATAGGAACATTTGCTATCAACTATTATAGGCATACAAATAAAAATCAGAAGCTAGATTAAGACAATGTTATGATGGTTACTGCATATGCCATATGTAGAAATGATTCAGGAACTGAGGTTGAACCGGTACTCTTATCAAGATACAGCGACAGAATCTTTGAATCCAAGACCTAAGATATATGTATAAATAAAAAAACAGCAGTAATAAATTAAACATGGCACTAAAAGGAAGCATGTGAGACGAGACAAAAAAGAGATATACTGAATTGGTGCAGTCGATGATAAATAGATACCAAAAGAGCAGAAAATTTAACTACTGAATTCTGATTGAAAAGAGCAACCAAATGCTCATAGTAATTATAGAGTCAAGTTTGACTTTCGATTCAAGTTGATCATCCAGCCAAAGAACAGATACAAGCGGAGCAGGATCAGCTAATCCAGTTGTTTCTAGCAATATATGGTCAAGCCTGTGTGAAACAATTGTAAACCAGTTCAGCCAAGACATAAACCAACACACCAAACACGAATGCAAAATTCATTTCTAATGTTCCACTTTTCAAACACAAAAGAATTGCTATAAAAGATCTAGTGAAAAGATATACTTAAGAACAATCATAGGAAGATTCATTAATGGAACTATAAAAAAATAGCAAGATGATTACTTAAGCATTCATCTAAGCAAGTTGCTCTAATTTTCTATCAATTCACAAACCATCCTCTCAAGTAAAGCTTTCTTTATCTTCTTTTTAAAAGTTCATCTCCGAATGATACATCCGACGACATAGAGAAAAATCATAAACTTAGTAGATTAAAAGAAAATCCAAGGGAACTGTAAATTTTAATTTGTCTAACCATTTGTCCCAAAAGCTCAAGTTGTTGGGAAATACAACTACTAAATATTTTACTCAACACTCCTCCTCACGTGCAAACAAACTTTTTTAAAATCTTAGCACATGGGCAAACACAAGCTGTGGTAAATAGTCCATTGGTCATAACAAGAGATAAATTAATATTTCTCCAGGAATATATAGTCCATTGGTCACAACATGAGATAAATTAATATTTCTCCGGGAATATATTATAAACGAGATTCGAACCCAAACCTTTATCTTTAATACCATGTAAATTTAACATGTTCTAATCACTTGTCCGATAGAAAAGGGAACTACTAAATATTTATTTCAACAGGACCATAACCCGTCCTTTCTCACCAGTTGCTCGAGTGCTTGAACCAAACGGTGCTTGACAGTGCAACAACACCCATTAGCCAGCTCCACCCACTCCTCCACAAGACCTCCATCACCCCCCTCGTTGATCATCACCCTCGCCACACCAATCTCTTCACCAAACTCGTTCAAAATCACCGCAATCCTCTTCCCATGTTGCGCATTCAATATGTAATTAAACATCTGAAAAATCACAAACAACATTTCAGAGTTCAAAAAAGACCATTTTTCAATCAAAATTTAAAAATCGCAGCAAATCCTCTTCCTCATTTTGCACATTCAATATGTAGTTAACCAACTGAAAATCACTAACGACACCGCAGAGTTCAAAGAATACAACTTTTTCCATCAAAATTTCAAAATCACTGCAGTCGCGGAGGTAGCCAGTGATGACGGTGATGCAAACGGGTTGATTTCCGGCATCGGCGGTAGTCGGTGAGTCGCCGGCCATGGTAGGGGCGTTGTTGTCGTCGTCATCATCGTCGATGGCCAGAGCGGCGGCATGGCGCGAGCAAGTTCGAACCTGATGACAACAAACCGGAATTGAAGAAGAGACCGAAACAGTTCGGGCTAGACACGGGTTGGGCCAAAGGGAGAGTTAGCGCGGCTTAGGGTTGTTCATATAACGAATTGAATTGACCAATCAAACCTATAATAATTTTACTTAATTAACATAAGATATATTAGTTTTGTAAAATATTCCAAATTCTAATGGAGCACGAAGAGATTTTGGC